>JAPWTK010000501.1:312500-319164 GCA_029963805.1 Aromia moschata | reverse complement strand
ACCAAAAAAAAAAAACTAACCGAGAAGAAGGTCGCCAAATTCCCCACAGATATGATACATACTTGTCACAGGAACAAATCAACAGTAGAACCCAGAAATTCAATTAGCAACAAATATTGGTTGTGTATTACAATTTAGGATACTCGGTATACAAATTCCATACCCATTGTAGTAATTTCAGTGATGAAATAGTTTCATACAATTTTTAAATAAAAAGTACGATGGTAACAGGAGTGTAGCGCATCCACCCTGTAGCATTCCTGATTTCTAGTCTAGCCCCGGATCTCGTCTAGCCGAGCATACAACATACCTGTCTGTTTGAACCGAAATTTGAACTATGGATATATTGGGGCTGAAGGAGAAAAATATTAAATCGACCGTGAATTTCACCCCTTACGTGAAATATCAGCGATGCATCAGACGTATGTACTCTGATGTATGTAGCCCCTATACGTCATAAGATTAAAATTGGCTGCGCTCTGGATACTTACCCACACGAAATACAGTTTCATCGAAGGCGCATTGTGAAGGTATTAGGCTGCTGTAGATGGAATGGGCATTTAAATTTTAACTTGAGACTTTTATTTGCCAACCTTGAGACCCATACAACCCCCAATTGATCGATCAACTTATTTCAGCGGGATCAGTGCAATTATTAAGAAGTCCGCCAAGAGAAAATAAACGCATTCTTTGAATGCACCTTTTGCATGCCTTTCTGTTAAAATATATAAATGTAACTCTCGATCCAATGCAAGGTAATCGGTAAGATATAAATGAGCCATTGATCCCAATTATTAATCCAAAGAAGGTTGTGCCATCAAGATCTGTGACAGCGTGCCATCAACATCTCGAAACAAAAACTCAGTTAACTAAGAATATTATTGCTTGATATTGATAAGATAGCGCTAACTTATTGTTAAGTTAATTTTTTTTGCAGTTAAAGTTGTAGAACCCGTATGTATTGGAGATCTGCTACACATCTTAATGTAATAATTAATGATGAGAAAAACGTAAATATTATCTGGTGATATAACGTCTCATGATAATCCATTTTTACTACAAATATGCGTGAATATTTAAATTATGCGTTTCTTAGGATTGAATTGATCGTGAGAAATTTTACCCTCGATCACCAGACCTCACTCCAATTTAGTTTCTTTTCCTTTTTTTTTTTGGTATGGATACCTACATTTTGTTTATCTGACAAAACCACTATTAGACGCTATTTAGAAATATTTAGGGCGCTGTCATCGTTATAAAGTGCTGGCCACTTGAACTTACACATAGAACTTTTGAAAAATTTAAAGTTCAATATTTTTAACGAATCAAAATTTTGGCTTGCAAATTTTGAGAGCTAGTTTTTTTCGGATTAAGCTGCATGACGTATATTTATCGTAGGACCATAGGTTTATTATATACGGGGTGATCAATGAGGTCATGCAAAAAATCAAAAAGTTTGTACGAGTGAAATTTACGCAAAAAAATTTTTTTGGTCGTTGCAATATGGTTCGTTACTAAGGTAACATCAATATCTCTAGACTTTTTTTGTCAGTTTTTGGATTAAGGCCCTTAGGCTTTGTACACACTACTCAACATAAAATTTGGGTAGCAAAATTTTTAAAAGGCTATAACTTGACATTGGATTGACGGTTCTTGATGATTTTTGCGGATTTGGAATCTTTATTTCACGTAGATTGTCTGTGGTCTAAGCATTTTATTTGAGGGTTGAAATTTACACATTATACCGGGTCGATAATGAACAAAAACGTAGGGTACGACGCGCTCAAAGATTTGGCATTATTTAAGTGTTTGTAAAAATAAATTCTCACCTCAAGTTGTTTTTATTTAACTTTCTTCTCACTGTTCTGTCCGAAACTCACACCCCAGTTTGTTGTCTCAAAGAATCATTCAGTTTTACAGAGTTCTTTGTCCACCCCCATGCCCATAATTATGATCGGGTTTTGGGGATTTCTACGCCACGCGTCAATTTCAAAGTAGGCATTGGAAAAACAAATTTGTTGCTATGGAATTAAAAACTGTTAACATTATTCTAGAAATAATCTGACACTGATCTGGAGTGAGAGTTTCGGACAGAACAGTGAGAAGAACATTAACTAAAAACAACTAGAGGTGAAAATTTATTTTTTCAAAAAACTTAATAATGGCAAACATTTTAAATTATAGAGCCCGTCGCAGAGCAAAATGTGTGCGGTTATTACAACACCATAGAGCGAATAGGCGGGCATTGGCAAATCGGCATGCGAATTGGGGTAATGCAGAGTGGAGCCATTGTTTATTTACTGACGAAACAAGATTTAATTTGTTTCACTCCGATATCCGAATGTTAGTTTGGAGAAGGCCAAATCAGCGAAATGTGGAGGAAAATATGGCTCCTCAAGAGGCATTTGGTGGCGGAGGTGTTACAGTGTGGGGAAGTATCATAAGAAATGGTAAAACCGAGATATTCATTACCAACCAAACCGTTAATGCTACTGTTTATCAGGAGAAAATTTTGGAACCTATTGTTGTTCCTTTTGCTCGAAATTACGGCCCAGAATTTCTATTGGTGGATGACAACGCTCGACCTCACAGAGCGCGAAGGAACACATAGTTTTTGCAGGAACAGAACATCAATAGGATGGACTGGCCTGCAAAGTCTCCGGATCTTAATGTCATCGAACACGTTTGGTCTTATTTAAAACTTAAAGTAAGATCTCGTGATGTACCCCCCTGAAACCTTAGAAAAGCTTAGTGAGGCCATTCGTGAAGAATGGGAGAATATTTCACAAGATTTTATAAACAATCTTGTGGGTACTCTACCAAATCGATGTCGGGAAGTAATACGTCGAGCAGGAGGACCAACAAAATATTCAACATATTAGTTTCTCTTTTTTTTATTTAATGTACCTAGTTTCGGGTAAATTATTACCAAAGATTAGGTATTTAAAGATAGGACACTTGGCATTTTTCCATTGATTTTCAGGTTGGTTTCAATGACCTTTTCACCCCCCCTGCCCCCCCATACCCATTTCATTGTAAACTCCGAAGGCACTTGTGGGTTGAAAACAAAAATTAATGGACAGACAAATTATGTTTTTCAGGTTATTTTTTTTTTATTTATTAAAAATTACCAATACCAATTACCACTAGGTATCCCTATCCATACATACTTAATCTTTGTTATTACAGTACACTGTTTTTTTTTAGGGATTGCAGGAACTTTTAAATTAGGTTTAGAATTAAATTTTTTTAAGAATTGACTTTGCCCGTTGTTAACCAATCTTGTATATTGTAGAATATAATGTAATAAACGTGTTCTTGTCGCTACGTTTTTGTTTATTATCGACCCGGTATAATGTATAAATTTCAACCCTCAAATAAAATGCTTAGACCAGAGAAAATCTACGTGAATAAATATTCCAAATCCCAAAAATCACAAGAACCGTCAATCCAATAAGTATAGCATTTTAAAAAATTTTGCTCCCCAAATTTTATGTTGAGTAGTGTGTACAAAGCCTAAGGGGCCTTAATCCAAAAACTGACAAAAACGTCTAGAGATATTGATGTTACCTTAGTAACGAACCATATTGCAACGACCAAAACAATTGTTTTGCGGAAATTTCACTCATACAAACTTTTTGATTGTTTACATGACTTCATTGATCACCCCATATATAATAAACCTATGGTCCTACGATAAAGATACGTCATGCAGCTTAATCCGAAAAAAACTATCTCTTAAAATTTGCAAGCCGCGTTCAAAAATTTGCATTCCTGTTAAAAATATTGAACTTTAAATTTTACCTAAAAAGTCTCTATGTGTAAGTTCAAGTGGCCAGCACCTTATTTTTCAAAAACTGTTGAATATCTCCAAAATGGTGGAATTTAGGTACCGTCTAAGGTTAATAAAATAGACCTAAAATTTAGTAGTGTATCTAAAAATGTACAAATATACAGGATCTTCCATTTAAAATAACGAAGTTGTGTAGCGGTTACAGGAAATTGAGTAACCTGTATGATTAGAAATATTTTACAAATATGCGCCACATCATTTTGGGCAACTTTTATTGGAAATATTTTTTTCTTAAATTTACAATAACAGATTATTGAACAAACCAAACCGCCTTAGGTGGAACACCCTGTACATCGCCATACTTGTAAATTAATGTTCTACGAGATTTTGCATGTAAGGAAATCTATGGGGATGTCACTAAAAAAATATTGTTGACGTCAAATCTGGATTGCGGTTACCGCCATCTTTGTTATATCTACCAATTTTGTTTTTTTTTCGTGTTTTCGATTTAATTTTGTGAGTTTTCGAATTAATTTCACACTTTATTTACATACTGTATAAGACTCTTCTTTATAACCGTATCAATGTACTGAAAATGGCAATAAAGCAATTGATTTAGAATTGCAAATGACGAGTTCGTTATTAATTCTGTTGTAATTAATTCGTATTACCATAATTATTCGATAAATATTTCAGACTTGAAAGGACCCATTTAGTAATTAACATTTAGATATTGTTGTCAAAAATTGATATGCACGAAATGCATGAATATGCGTTCTGTCTTGACGCAAAATTGCTAATATACAAATTACTGCATGTTTCTGAACGAGTTGTATCTAATTTTATTGGTATCTTTAATTGGGCGTGCATTTTATTAAATTAATTATTCAAAGGTGTCGAAAATGTCAAGGTCTAAAAATGTTTATATAATTATGCGTCTAAAAAACTGTCACGGAATATAGAGTGCTTAAATTATTGTATTGTATGTATGTTATTATATGAAGTTGATGAAGACCATTCTGGAAAGTAGTCCAAATGTAACTAATTGTCATACTCATTTTCAGTAAAAAAAGTGTTCAAGCCACATAATAAGGAATATGAACCAATACCTCATACAATGAGAGTCAAGATGATTTGTCCAGTCGAATTTTAAGCCATAAAAAAATTAAATAATTTTCAGTCGCAAAAATTGATAATAATAATTGAAAGAGGAGGTTTTGGAGATATTTTGATATTTATTTTTGAAATGGAACTTTGGAATAAACACCACATATTTTCTGTTGAAAATTTGTTAAAAAAGTTTTTCCACAGTTGTAATTCAACGGTTATTTCGTCGTAAATGTCTTTGTGATGCTTCAGCTTACGAGCGAGTGTAATTTCATATTGTTTGCGTAAATGGCAAAATAATGGATCAGTTGAGAAAAGAAAATACATTGACAGGAGGCGATCTGCATGCAATCCTGAAAATGAAGATCTGGTGAGACAATCGGTTTTCCTTTGTCTACACCTGTGTAGGTATTACCTGAATAGACAGAAAAATGTCGACCTTCCTAATATCTACTCAATTACCTACTTTCAGTTAAAAATACGTACATCACACTACAAACTAAAAGATTGACTACGGTCACGTCTGAGCTTTAAAAATGTGCTTTGTACGAAATCTATAAATATATCAAATTTTCCCAAGTACGTACCATAACACGCTATTAATGTTTCAGCACATTTATGTATGGACCTATATACCTACGCTTAACAAATGCGGTCATTTTATTTGTATATACTATTACAACTGAATTTAAATTTCAAAGTATTAGAGGTTAGAATCAGTAGAACCATAAAAAACCGACATTCAGTGGTAGCGTTGCGGTTACAACAACTAATCCATTTTTAACAAACATAGTTGATACGTAATATACTCGTACATATAGTATATCTATATACCATGTGAGTATATGTATATTTTTTGCGGAATTCGATATCACGGATCGTAGATCCCGTACAGCTGAGTAATTTCTGTGGCAATTGTGGAATTGCTGAACGCTCCTTAGTGTTTCTTTGTGCATGATATTACGAGGTATATAAAATTACAGGAATTTTTGCAGGACTCACAATCACTAAAAATTGTCTTAAAAATGTTGGTCATTTGTCAATTATAATATTAAATTGGTTCACATGTCTTGACCAAGTCATATTGGTAAGTGAAATATGTATTTTTAGCTGGTCAGTTTATTTGAGATTTTTAGCTGGTCAATTTCTAGTGAGATAACCGTGTAGAATAACCGAGGGAAGGATAAAAGTATGCTTTAAATAACATTGTGGAAAGGTGGTACTTACATATACATATATCATACTGCAATATAAAAATGCAACCTAACTATAATAATAATAAAATAATACATAACAAATAAGGTTAAAGTTGCTTAAATCCAAATACTATAAGTCTGTGTATATACAGGGTGTCCCATTATTCACAGCCGTCCCATTGCGTGTCCCATTGGTCACAGCAAAATTACAGATCCTTTGAGTAAAAGTAATACTTTTACTCAAATAATGTGTAGTTTCGCTGTGGACCCTTAATGATAGAACACCCTGTATGTACAATACAATAAATATATCAATTTAGCGGAATAATAGGAGCTTAAATTTATGGAGATGGATCCAACAAATAGTCAAACTCTTCTTTGCCAATTCTACGAATCAGATTGGTTTTGATTTTGAATTTGATTTTAGGCAAGTGAGAAACTCTAATCATTTTTAAATAAGGTTCATTGTATTAGCTCTGGGACAATGACATTATCTATATTTAATTGTGTTGATGTTAATTAGACCTTTATCTGAATGGAGAACCATTATAGTGATCTATTACAACAC
>JAPWTK010000501.1:85000-310000 GCA_029963805.1 Aromia moschata | reverse complement strand
TTTTTTATGTTTTTTTTTGGGGGGGGGGGGTTTTTTTATTTTTTTTTTATAATTTTTTTTTTGGGTTTTTTTTTTTTTTTTTTTCGGTGGGGGGGGGGGGGGGGGGGGGGGGGGGGGGGGTTTTTGGAAAATATTAAAAGTTTGTTTGATGGGGAAATTTTAATTAAAGTTTTTTAAATTTTTAAAAATTTTTTTTTTATTGGGGGGGGGGGGGGGTTTTTTTTTTTTTTTTGGTTTATGGTTGTTAAATTTTTTTTTTGTTTTGGGTTTTTTTGGGTTTGGGGGGTTTAGTTTTTTTGATTTTTTTTTTTTTTTTTTTTTGGTTGGTTTTTTTTTTGTTTTCTGCCGGGCGGCTAGTTTTGTTGAAAGAGTACCATTTGCTGGCAAATAAAGTCCTTATCAAGGATGGATGGAGAAGTGAACCATTGATCTACAAATTTGTATAACTTCGAGATGATCAGAAATCCATTAATTCCGAATATCAGCATCATTTAAACAACTCGATTTGAAAGTATTAAACATAGATACATTCACATTCAGATTCATACAGTTCATAGATACATTGCTCTCCATAATCTCTGCATTATCGAGAGACGCCAAATTAACGGTTTTGTGTTATATCATAGAGATAAAAAAGGACTTCCTTTTCTTCGACGAAAACTATTTGTGGCATATGGTAGCATGGAAACAAATAACTATTGAAGTAAATTTATAATTTGCATATTATGTATTGATGGATATGCTAGTTTTTATTTCAAGTAATTATTTAAGGTGGCCAAAGTAATGGGCGAATTTGTCAGTAATTAAACCGTTTTTTTTTTTTGTTTGAAATTGTATTAGTCATTTACCATCTGCTGTAACACCATACCAACGTTTGTTATAGCTTTATTCCCAACTGTTTCACTACCCATATTTCCCTTTAAATGCGTGACTGACCGTGTGGCGTGACATATAATTTAATTTAAATAATAAAGTATTCATTACTGAATTTACAAGAGGGAGAGTTTACTCATACAATATTTTCGGTCCGTTTGAAATAGGACTTAGTTGTAGATCTCTAATAATTTTATTACTTGTATGGTTACTTATTGGCAGGAATTAAATGTAATTTCTACACACGTGATGTGATTACGGTTCATTTATTACAGCAAAGTTGTACGCATTCCTAAGTGTTAACTATAAAATGCTTGCTGTAGCAATAGTATGCCTGCCTACACGTAGTCGGGAAATGTACATAAATAACGTGTTGATATGCTACCGATATTGTATTGTCGTGTTAATCACGTGGATATTAGAGCAAATGTATGTATGTGTCTCCCTGATAGAGAAATAATATTGTAAAAATACACCTACATTAATATATTTGATACCAGATGTATCAAGTACATAATAATGGTGAATTGAAACTTAACAATTTCGACATGTATGCATTAGTTATGCGATTTATCTGTAATTTCAAGATGTATTGAATGCCTAACTTGGGAAAAAAAAGAAAGATATTCTCACTATGCTAACACTCTAACAGCGAGTATTTAGTTTATTACTTCCACATCGTAGTGGACTGGAATTATAGTATACAGTATACATGAAAAAAATTGTATCGGCTTGAATGTTGAATGCCTAAAATGTTCTGAAACATTGAGATTTTAAGTTTAAGCGAGAACAATGTTTTGCCTGTCTGTCTGTCAACCTTTTTTGTGTACACGATAACTCGAGAACGCGTTAATATATCAACTTGAAATGTATTACCACTTATTTGCCATAACGACATCTGATTAGATTTGATGAGCCTAATCGGTCAAAGGGTTGGAGAATAAATAGGGTTAATACACTTTTTCTTTGTCTATAGGTAATTCGCAAACGTAAAGGTTTTTAGTTTAATATAGTGTGGGGTTGAAGGGGGTAACTGTTCAAATTAGGTTAAACAAACTTTTTTAAGATTAATAATACATATATGGTTGCCTATTAGGTAATTCATATTTCCAGTCTGTCTGGTAAGAGCGTGAACGCTGTATTTTCTAATCAGTGAGGAATAACTCTTTAGTGTCGAGAATTCATGTTGAGAATAGGTATTTATTCACATCCCAAGGGATCAAAAATCACTTACACTGTATCTGCGAAGTACATAGGGAAATCGAAATCGGTTAATACACTTTTTCTTTGTCTACAGGTAATTCGCAAACGATACAAAATATGCACTTCAAATTTGATACACATGTACAACACAACATAGTCTGCAAATGTAAAGGTTTTTAGATTAATATATATGGGGTTGTATACCGTGTGTGTAAAGCCAACATCGGCCAGTTATGAAAAAGGACAAACAGAAATGAGACGACAGATAAGATACAACCACATACGCATCGAAGGTAGTGAAGGAATTAGACGGCTCTCGCACCACCTGTGCTTGTTGTTAGACCAAGAAGTGTAGCATTTGTCCTTTTTCACAACCGGCCGATATCGGATTTAAACAAACTGTATATATTTAGTATATGTGGAGTTGGGGGTAACTGTTCAAATTAGGTTACACAAACTTTTTAAGATTAGTTATAGTAATTACACAGTGGATGGAGCTCGCTCCCTCCTCCCCAGGGGGTACGGGGGTAACTGAAAAAAATATTAGGATATTACTAAAAATTAGTGAAAATGTATATATATGGCCAAGCCAAATCCTCACAAAAAGAAGGAACCTTCAAAAACTTAAGGGACTTCATTTGTTGGGAAGTGAACTCCTACCGAGCAACGAGGTTAAGTACTTAAGACTAGTATTAGATACTAAGCTAAACTTTAGGGCCCCTGGAAAGGACTACCAACAAGGCTATTCTGGCCCTATGGGCCTGCTAACATATGATTGGCAAGACGTGGGGGATTAAAACCAGCAAAGACGCTTTGGATATACTCCAAAGTAATAATTCCCATGGTAAGGTATTGCTCCCTGATCTGGTGCCACAAAGCTAAAAAAAAGGGGTGCCATAGCACGACTAGTTAAGTTGTAAAAAAATATAACCAAGATGGGAAGCTGATATTAAGACATTACTATTTACATTGTTGTTTCTTAATCTGAAGTTAGTATAAAAAGAAAAAAACATTTTCAGTAATGCTTCAAAATTTAGTAGGTTAGGTTGTTTTACTAGTAACTATGTTTTACTAGTCGTATTACACGAAACTTACCGTACTTCGTATTACACGAAAGATCATGCTAGAACTAACTGCTTTGTAAAAATACATAAAATTCAGAGAAACATTCAGATATTTTCAGAAGGCATTTTTTTTGTCTAAAGCAGAACAAATAAACAGAAAGTAAATACTCATATAAGCACCCTAAATCTTCGTAATCCTATAAACTGCGTAGTTAATAAGAAGGTTGATATTTTATTTATGCTAATCCCGACTTATCGGTTTAAATAGCAAGAATATTGCATATTACTAAATTACGTTCTTTGCCTTTCATTTTTGGGCTGTATCGATTTGGACCATTTGGGCTGGACCATAAAATAACCATCTTAAGCTCACTAGGGGTTTTACTTGTGTCGAGATTTTGTAAAAAAGTTACCTACGCACAGTAGTTCAAAATAACAAAAAGCTGGACAAAAATCCAAAAAAATCAATATTTCTCTGAGTCATGTCTAGGGACGTCCCTGGGACCTTTTGGGATCAATAGTACGGGCCAGGTGGGTTTGCATTCTTCGTGAGAGCATTGTGAAAGTGACCGCCGAGTGTGAACATTCCAATCTCGCGTCAAGATAAATTTTACATTTTGCGTGCCACCGTGCCAAATTTTGTTGTGTTATGTGATAAAAACATAAAAATATGGATTCGTTTCCTGAAAGTCAGTACTACAACGCTGTAAAACTAAATTTACAGAAAAACATTTTTTCAATTGCGTATTAACAAGGTTATGTGCATTCTATTTTGTCGAAGTTGATAGAAAATTTGTAGATATGTGAAAGGCTAAGTTGAAAATTCCAAGAGATTCCACTCTACTTTTTATCTTAATACGTTTACTAAACGCTTGTTGAAAACATATCAAAATTTCAAGTACCCCGAGGTACCCCATTTTTTTAATGCATATATAAGTGCGCAGAAGCACTGAGTACCAGCGAAAACGCGTAAAATGCGCAACGTATATTTCACGCTTTCTCGACTAATAAACTCAATATGCAAATAAATAATGAAAATTTATGTTTTAAAAACGGGTTTTCATACATAAATATGTATGTAATGTTTCATACAAATAACAATTATCCAATAGTTGTTTATTAGTCATTATACAATTTATGTTATTTAATTGTAATGTTACACGAAAAAAGTGTAAGTATTAATTGAAATAATGGTAAACTGACCCCCGGAAGGACATATTTGATGTTTTCTTAAACTTCATCATTTCACTTTTACAATGTTAAAGGTTAAACATTGAATTGAACTGTTTGAGAAAACAACAAAAATGTCCTTTCGGGGTTAGTTTACCATTGTTCGTATTAATGTTTACATTATTTTTTTTCGATAATACTTTCTATTTTTTTTTGCAATTTGATTTAATATTAGTAACATATGGCCATGCAATAACAGACCGCTTAAAAAATGTCCCTAATTATTTTTTAAAATGCAATGTTACCTTTCACCATTTTATTTTTTAATACACAAATGTCAAATTCGTTATCAGCGACCTCGAAAACCCCCGTATACCAATTTTCACTCAAATTCATCAACTTTTTCCAAAAGTTGGACGCCGTATTGAACCCGCCATTTTGTTTTTTAAAAAATTTATGTCAAATTCGTTATCAGCGACCTCGAAAACCCCCACTTACCAATTTTTATCAAAATATTTTTTGTCCTAAATCTTTATATATCTTTATTCCTAAAGAATATCTTTAGTCCTAAATGAATTTTGTCCAAGATGTTGAGATTTTGAACCACTGTGCTACGTACTAATATATGTATGGTTGCCTATTAATTGATATTTTCAGTATATCTAGTAAGAGCGTGAAAGCTGTATTTTCTAATCAGTGAGGAATATCTCTTTAATGTCGAGAATTGTTGAGAATACTATTATTCTTACGTATTCACATCCCAAGTGATCAAAAATTACTTACACAGCATCATGGGGAAATCTAAATCATTAGTTAGCAAATGAGTCGACAGCGACAATTGGATCCTTCAGGAGGACAGTTACTCAATACACCGTAGTAAAATGTGTAGCCAGTGAAATTGGCAAAATGGCATAAGTCACATTGATTGTTCCAGTCACCCGATGCGAAACCTATCAAAAATGTTGAGTTTACAAGTATCATCTTCATAAGAAAAACATCTATACTTTGGATCTAAAGTCGCTTTCGAATCAATGCGTCGAAAATCTCGTGGAAAGCATGTCTCGAAGGTGCTAGTTATAATCAACATCCGTGTTAACTGAACTACCTATTAATAAGTTTGCATTCAAGAAGATATTACTGATGTTCGATATTCAATAAATACATTTAAAATATACCGGACAGACTGTGCTATCATTAGGTGTTTCTCTATGAATGGTAATGCTAATTTTCCGCAAATTATGACTGATATAAAAAACTACCATCACTAGGTATACGAAGTGGGTATGGGTACACCTTTTGTTAGGTTTTTAAGAATCAAATATTTTTAATCAACCGTGATTTTGACCACTGTATAATTCCTTCAAGGTCAATACAGTTTTACTATAGTTTTTAGTATAAAGAGAAAAGAGTTTTAATCTATTGGATATTTATTCTTATGTAAAAAAAATATTTCATTGTTTGAAATTGTTTAACAGAAAATTTGTTTAAAAAAATACTGTTCGCCCGAGTATTTAAAGAAAGTTTGTTAGTGTACAACTTTTTTTTAATTTACCTAAGATGCATACTAGGTATTTAATATTTTCTTACTATTTGTACGCATTGTGAAATCAACTTGTCGATGATACCGTGAATGATGAGGACCAAACGGTTTTTGCATAAAGTCGCTCTCGGTTGATCACCGAACTGACCAATCATAAATAACTCGATCGTCGATAACGAAACCGTCGTGTAGCTATGGGTGGCTTTGACCTTCAGTAAACTCTCGCATGATTGAAGTAATGATTGTGCAAATTCGAGAGGATTATTATTCCGTTACAAAAAATAATAAACACGAAATGGATTAAAGGCTGGTATTAGTATTCTACTGCGCTCGTACCGGCAGTAGGTACAGGTACATCGAGATCGGTTTGTTACCAAAAATAGCATGAATTTATCTGTATTCGTGAAGAAAATAACGATAAATAAAATAATGCTGTTTTTATGCGCTGGTTTTTAGAAAGAATGATACAATTTGTCTCTAAAATAGAACCTGGTAGACTGCATTTACTGGCGGTTTATTTCAACGACTTCTGGGTGGTCAATAAAATGAAATGTCGTACCTGCTGTGTGACGTTTTAAGTGATTTATATTTTGAACAATTTTTAGCATTTCTAAAATGTACACTACTTATACTACGATCAGTATATTTCGTAAACATATACTTTACAGGGTGTCTATTTTGTTTATGTATAAATCCATATCGTCGTTTAAGATCCAACATCAGCAACAATTCAGTTTACTTAGTTTTACAGTAGAGCAAAAAAACTGTTTAGTTGTGGTGTGCTGCCAGAAGATTTTAGTTGTGCGAAGTTGGTAAAACTGGGGATATCAGTGGTACGGGTGGATAAATCAAGAAACTAAGCCCTCCAGTCGCTTAGGTGTAAAAACGCTTAGGGCTAATTATGAAAGGTAGACCGATTCTAGGTCCAAAATTTTCCTCTGGTTGGAAAAAACCCTTTTTTTACTTTACGAAAAAATCGAAAAAATTCATGAGTACAGAAAATGATTAATTTTATGTAAAAATGTTTTCAAGCTCAAAAAAAAAAAAAAAAAAAAAAAAAAAAAAAAAAAAAATATAAACGGGTGAGTCTCTCCCTGCTTTTTTTTTTTTGTGGGTCCCGCGCCCCCCCCCCCCGCGGCCGGCCCCCGCCCCCCCCCCCCCCCCCCCCCCCCCCTCCCCCCCCCCCTCCCCTTTCGCCCCCCCCCCCCTCTTTCCCCCCCCCCCCCCCCTCCCCCCCCGTGCCCCTCCCCCTCTGGTCGTCTCTGTTGGTTGTGGGGTTGGTTTTTTTTTTTTTTTTGGGATTTTTTTTTTACTTTGTATTTTTTTTTTTTTTTTTTTTGTGGTGTCTCCCTCTTTTTGTTTTTTTTTTTTTTTTTTTTCTGACGTCCTCGCCTCCCCCCCGGTTCTCGGTGTGGTGCCGCCCCCCCCCCCCCCCCCCCCCCCCCCCCCCCCCCCCCCCCCCCCCCCCCCTGTGGTGGTGTGGTGGGTGGGGGGTGGGGTGGGGGGGGGGCGCCCCCCGGCCGCCCGTTCGTGTTTTTTTTTTTTTTTTTTTTTTTTTCTTTTGTCTTTGTGTGGTTGTTGTGGGTGGGGCCCGGCGCCGCCCCCCCCCCCCCCCCCCTTCTCTCTGTGTTTGTTGTGGGGGGGGGGGGCGGGGGGGGCGGCGGCGCCGGGCCCCCCCCCCCCGTGGTGGGGGGGGGGGGGGGGGGGGGGGGGGGGGGGGGGGGGCGGGGGGGGGGGCCGGGGCGCGCCGCCCCCCCCCGGCCCCCGGCCCGCGAGGCGGGGGGGCCCGGCCCCGCCCCCCCCCGCCCCGGCCGCGGACGCCCCCCCCCCCCCCCCCCCCTTTTTTTTTTTTTTTTTTTTTTTTTTTGGGGGGGCCGCCCCGGGGTGGGGGTGGGTCCCTCCTACCCAATTTTTTTCGTTAAAATAATATTTTTTTTTTTTTTTTTATATCTCTATTAATTTTGTTTTTTTTTTTTTTTTTTTTCTCCCCAAATTATTTTTATATTTTTTTTTAGTCTCTGGGCGGCGCGCGCGGCCGCGCCCGGGGGGGGGGGGGGGGGGGTTGTGGTGTGTTTTTTTTGGGGGGGGGGGGGGGGGGGGGTGTTTTGGTTGTTGGGGGGGGGGGCCCCGGGGCGCCCCCCCCCCCCCCGGGGGTGTGGGGGGTTGGTGTTTTTGGGGGGGGGGGGGGTGGGGGGGTGGGGGGGGGGGGGTTGGGTCCCCCCCGGCGGGGAAAGGCACACCCCCCCCCCTTCTTTTTTTTTTTTTTTAAATCATAATATATAATAATATTTTTAATCCCGCGGGGGGGGGGAGGGGGGGGGGGGAGGAGGGGGGGGGGGGGGGGGCGGGGGGGGGGGGGAGGCCCCGCCGCCCCGGGGGGGGGGGGGGGGGGGGGGGGGGGGGGGGGGGGGGGCGCCCCGGGGGGAAACTATACGCCCCCCCCAGCCGGCCCCCACCACCCGCCCCCCCCCCAAAATTTTTTTTTTTTTTTTTTTTTTTTTTTTTTTTTTCCCATTTGTTTTTTTTGGGGTTTTTGGGGGGGGGGGGGGGGGGGGGGGGGGGGAAAAATTTTTTTTTTTGGGGGGGGGGGGGGGGGGGAAGAAAAAAATCTAATTTTTTTTTGTGGTGGTGTTTTTTTGTAAAAAAAAGGAAAAAAAAAACAAAAAAAAAAAAAAAAAAAAAAAAAAAAAAAAAAAAAAAAAAAAAAAAAAAAAAAAAAAAAAAGGAGTGTGGGGTTTTTGTGGAGAGAAAAAAAGAAAAAAAAAAAAAAAAAAAAAAAAAAAAAAAAAATTATTTCCTACCAAGGAAGGGGGGGGGGGGGGGGGTGAGTTAAATAGAGCGGCAACCTTCTTAAAAAAAAAAAAAAAACAAAAAAAGGGGGGGGGGAAAAAAAAAAAAAAAAAAAAGGGGGCACCTTTTTCTGGGGGGGGGGCCTTTTTTTTGGAAGAAAAAAAAATTTTTTTTTTGGTTGGATAAAAACTGAGTTGTATGATGCTCTTTAATGACGATATAATCTTCATTAAAAAAAACTCAATTTTTTTGTAAGACATCTAAAATTGCTTCTGACTCTATCGTCACGTTTAAGACGGTATTTCAAAATTTATTTGAAATAAAAGCTGTTTCTTCCTATATTATCTCAAAGTTTGCACCGTCAGTGCATAACATTCCACTGCCCTGACAATATTCCAGTGCACACTTGACTCGTCTAGTGGCTTTCGAATTCGGTGTTTTGTTTAACTTTCATATCTTATAAGAATAAACATTCTGTATATGTTTTGTTCAAATTTCTCATATGAGTTTTTGAACGCCATGGATTCAGATTTTCAATAAAAAATTTTAAATGATAATACTGAGTTTCACTGGTCTAAAAGAATGTAACAGGCCATGTTATTCTTATGTTTTCGGGGTCGCTGGAATCTGGGGTCCATTTGATCTCATCAGGTGAGAATTTATTCCCAATCTCAAGAATACCTAAAAACAGCTAAAACAGCCCTTTTTATTCGTATAAAATAGAACTCGTCCATATATTCATACGTATTCGGGGTCACTCAATCTAAGTATAAGCTCAATAATCACGCCTTAAAACTAGCGAACTTTACCTCAAAAAAAAAAAAATCTTAAAAACTCAAAATAACACATCTTTTGGTTGTAAAATGTATATTTTAATGTTTTAATTTATCTATAATTCTATAAATACACGTAATACCTGAACTGATAATCTCATTTCATCATCAATAGGTAAAATTAAAATCGTTCATCAAAAGTGCGAAGGTTTCACAAAACTGGTTTTAGTAGAAAAAAGGTATCTGCTTACCAGAAACGATTAAATACCTATAATTTTAACGCAGTTACCACACAGACATTATAAATACATTATAGGTAACGAATAAATTACTGTTGGTGTCGTTAGAATAATAAAATAAAGGTGTGTTAAATCGTCTACCTGTAGGCCAAAACAACCCATTCAGATGTTTAACAATCGAATCGCTGAAATAAATTAGTCTGGTCCGATACATGCCGAGTCACGGTTGACGGCTCGCATCTCACCGGCTTTAAAATTCTCGTACAGGGTATCCAGAAATGCAAAATATAAGTTTCTGATAAAAAATATGATAAGTTAAGAGAACATGTTTTCGCCATTAATTTATAGTAAACTAGCGACCCGCCCCGGCTTCGCACGGGTGCACGTGGACTTTTTTTGTAGACATTTTTAAGGTGTACAATACTGTGGTACATTATTTTGATCTATCTCGTAGGGTTCAGCCAGCGTTTGCAATGTAAGCGCAAAAAAAATGTGTTTATTTACGACATCGCATTAGAAACCTCTAAAATTATCAGTGTTTCTCTACTATATTATGCATATATCATAATCATAATCATAACATAGTATAAAACAAAGTCGCTTTCCGCTGTCTGTCCCTACCTATGTATGCTTAGATCCTTAAAACTACGCAACGGATTTTGATGCGGTTTTTTTTAATAGATAGAGTGATTCAAGAGGAAGGTTTATATGTATAATACATGCATAATATAGTAGAGAAATACTGATAATTTTAGAGGTTTCTAATGTGATGTCGTAAATAAACACATTTTTTGCGCTTACATTGCAAACGCTGGCTGAACCCTACGAGATAGATCAAAATAATGTACTACAATATTGTACACCTTAAAAAGGTCTACAAAAAAGTCCGCGATGGTATACATATGTCTATCTCTTAGGGATAACCCACAATAACCATTTTTTATATTTCCGTGCGAAGCCGGGGCGGGTCGCTAGTTATACATATAAACCTTCCTCTTGAATCACTCTATCTATTAAAAAAAAACTCATCAAAATCCGTTGCGTAGTTTTAAAAGATCTAAGCCTATATAGGTAGGGACAGACAGCGGGAAGCGACTTTGTTTTATATTATGTTATGATCGTGAAAATTCTGGGCCTTTAGTTAACGAGTCTTTCATAAGAGACGTTTCGTTAGTCGCTTTTTAGCTTACGTTCTTGCAAAGTGGTGATTCTGGATAATGGCGATGTTTTAAATCTGACGTAAAGTAATAAAAGCACATTTCAGAGCCCTTTGCATACAAATAGAATGTACCAGAGTTAAGACCAAATGGTGCTTTGTGCAACGATATCATTAAATAATTCCTCTTGAATAAGGGAGTATGTGCGAACTTCCCTTGTCGTAATCAGAGACTGATTGATGGCAAGAATGCGGACGCTGGATGTAACACGATTTTTCAGCATGTATTTACCATCACTTCTTATGTCCTATTTAGGTCTACAAATTGTTCCTTAAAATATGATGTAGGTCTCATAATTTTTTACGTAAATATGAGAATTCCATCAATAACATTAACTGCTTGACCAGCCTCATTTTCGAAGAAGTACCTGTATGGTGCAATGACGCTTCCAGCCCAAAATCTGCACCAAACAGTGACACGTTGTGGATGCATTTGTTTTTCGATCATCACATGTGGGCTCTCTGAATCCCAAATGCGGCAATTTTGACGATTAACGAAGCCACCAAGGTGAAAATGAGCTTCGTCGATTAGGATGATTTTGCTCGAAAAATCAGCATTTTCACCAGATTTTCACCAACACTCTCACGCACTGGATCGTTATTATAATTTCAACGGCTTGTTATTGGATGGCCAGTATGTTTAGTGTCCTCAATTGATCCAGTCTTCCTGAATTTTTCAATTCCTCAAAAACAATCACAATCGACGAGGTTGAATCAATATTCTGACCATTCTCTTGTACGAAAGGACCCCGCACAAAACAAGTGGGTGAGGGGGTACAGTCAAATGGACTGAAAATTTAATATGTTGTACTTCATGACATCCTGATCAAAAGTCCTCATGGACAGAACGCCTGAAAATCAATACTTTTTGAGATACGAAGTTGCAAAGGACTGAAATATTGCAGCACCTGCAAAAGGCATGCTTGAGTGTATTATATCGTACAAGGAGTTGTTTAACACTATTATTTTACAACATTTTGATATGAATGAAGACATTTTCACTCGATCATTAAATTCACTCGAGAATGACCTTGAAATAAGACTTAAAGGCGAAAATCAAGGTCAAGCGAAGATAAAACGATTATATAAATCCGAGAAAGTAGATGTATATGTTTTTGGTGTCGCTGAATCCAAATTCGGTGTTTACTTAATCCCTAAAGGTTAACTAGGGGGATGTCAAGGTCATTCAAAATCAAAACGATAAAACTGGTGTATTCTTAACCCCAATAATCCAATATCATAGAGTTCACCTAAATCATCCAAACATCAGCTGCTGTAATCATGCTACCGTCGGCATTAGCATGATGACCTTGATTTTCGCCTTTAAATCATATTTCAAGGTCATTCTCGAGTGAATTTAATGATCGAGTGAAAATGTCTTCATAAATATCAATGTTGTAAAATAATAGTGTTAAACAACTCCTTGTACGATATAATACACTCAAGCATGTCTTTTGCAGGTGCTGCAATATTTCAGTCCTTTGCAACTTCGTATCTCAAAAAGTATTGATTTTCAGGCGTTCTGTCCATGAGGACTTTTGATCAGGATGTCATGAGGTACAACATACTAAATTTTCAGTCCATTTGACTGTACCCCTCACCCACTTGTTTTGTGCGGGGTCCTTTGCGAACTGTAACAGCCAAACTTTCATTAACTTTGAGATATTGTTCAGCAATGAAAACGCGTTGTTCTTTCGTGTAGTGCTCCATTTTTACTAACCCTAAACTGTGAGCTGTCAAACTGTTTTCTTTTTTTTGGTTGCCAATACTTTAACGCACAAATAGCGGCAAATTCAAATATTTCGTGAATTATCGGACACCCTTTACTTAATAACTTTTGCCTATACCTATTTTTATCGGAAACTTGATTTTTACGCAGTTTTTTCTTTCAGTTTCTTTGACATTCAAACAACGTGGCGCAGTAATTTATTTAAGCAAAACAATAAGCTAAATAATAAGCATGCAATTATTTAAGCAAAATAATAAACATGCCACTCATCCGAAAATTTGACAGGTAACGACTTATCTTACGTAACGTGTATGTTTCGTGGACACTCTGTGTAAGCTCATGCTCAGTCGACCACTCGACTGGTAGTCCAATCAACGAGCGAAAGCCCCCATGTTAATTTGTCACTAATTGTTATCAGCAAACAAAAAATTTGGTCGTATAGAGAAAAAAATTCTAAGAAAGATAGCGTTTTTTTGCTACTCGAGTTTCAATGGCGAACATAACCAAAAAAATTCGCAAAAGTCAAAAAAAAGGTTTTTTTGAAAAAAAAAACTTCCTACACAAGAAGTTAAATTAGAAAGTTGTAGGTCTTAAAAATTCGCGTCGAATGAAATTTGAACGAAAAAAATCGGTTCATAAACATTTCATAAGAATAAAAAAAAACTGCAAAAATCGCGTTTTCGTATTTTTGCTGTATAAATTCCAATTTCGTTTGAACAGACTTCTTGTTAACTACAAGTATAGCCCAAGACAAGCGGAAAATGATCCTTTTTTTCAAAAATTTAAAAAAAGTTTTATTTTTTCGAGTTATAACGATTTAAAAAAAGGCGTTTTCAAAAATCAGCTTTTACAGAGGCAAAAATGATTGTACAGAAACGATCATGGGCTCATTTCATTCGCGAAGACTTGTACTTTCATGCTATTAAAAAACCAAATCGCTTTTATTTAATTTTTGCATAGAAAAATGCGTTAAAAAATTGTTTCATTTTTTCGAACCGGTTTTTTTCGAATAACTTTTTTTAATTTTGGTTTTACATTTTTGGCCGTTGCATATTTGAAAACTGGCATTCAAAACATGCATTTTAAAAAGAATGAAGGTCCTACGACCTCAGGGAGCCGAAATATTTTTTTTTAATTCCTGACAGCGCTGTATACGTCCGATTGACTTCGTTTTTACACGAAATAAATCACAGACTTTTATTTTCTTAAAAATAAAATTTCAAATCATTTCGCATAAATTAAGTTGACATAATTGTTTGCGAATGTACAGCGTTGGGTGCGGCACGCACTAGCCAGAGCACGGCGACAGAGTGGAGGGACACTCCGCTTGGGCGCATCGAAAACTAAACACGATTTCAAATCGATCGAGGTCGCAAAATTATCTTTTCCTCCGCTTAAAAAAAATTATTTCGGCTCCCTGAGGTCGTAGGACCTTCATTTTTTTTAATGCGTGTTTTGAATGTCAGTTTTCAAATATGCAACGGTCAAAAATGTAAAACCAAAATTAAAAATGTTTTTCGAAAAAACCGGTTCAAAAAATGATAAAATTTTACAACGCATTTTTTATGCAAAAATTAAATAAAAGCGGTTTAAATAAAAGCTATTTTTACGATAAAACTAAATTTACGATAAAAGCGTTTCTTTACGATCATTTTTGCCTCTGTAAAAGCTGATTTTTGAAAACGTCTTTTTTTTTAAATCGTTATAACTCGAAAAAAATAAAACTTTTTTGAATTTTTGAAAAAAAGAATCATTTTCCACTTGTCTCGGGCTATATTTGTAGTTAACAAGAAGTGTGTTCACACAAAATTGGAATTTATACAGCAAAAATACGAAAACGCGGTTTTTGACGTTTTTTTTTTAAATTAAATTCAAATGTTTATGAACTGATTTTTTTCGTTCAAATCTCATTCGACGCGCATTTTTAAGACCTACAACTTTCTAATTTAACTTTCTTGTGTAGGACTTGAAGCTTTTTTTTTATTTGCAAAAAAAACCGTTTTTTTTTTGACTTTTTGCGAATAATTTTTTTTTGTTATGTTTGCCATTAAAACTCGAGTAGCAAAAAACGCTATCTTTCTTAGAATTTTTTCTCTATACGACCATATTCTTTGTTTGCTGATAACAATTAGTGACCGGTTTTCTCCCCGTTGATTGGGCTATGGCGTTTTCATCTAAGCTCCGCCGAAATTCCTTAGAAATACCTTCCCGCGGATGCCATCTCTGGCTGTTAAAATGTTGCAGCAGAACGTTTATGGAGTTATTCACCTGTTATTCAGCGTTTAGCTTCCTCGAAATGCACTCTCACGGCGTGGTGCGGCTCCTATTGTAGTCTTGCCGCTGCGCCGTTTTAGCTGTGTGAAACAGGTCCATTTCGAACATTAAGTTGTAGACCGAATTGCCCTTGAGCGGGCCACGATCGCCTCGTGATGGCGCTGTTGCCGTCCATTGTTTACTTCGAAATAGATTTTACAGTTGTAACTGTGTTAGTTAGTCCAGTCATTCGTACTTATGCTTACATGTCACTAATTAAAATCTTTGCTTTTCTTGCTTTTGTATGTAAATAAAGCCTAGGCAGGTTAACCCTTTGTTGCACACTTTTTTGTAAGCCATATTTTTTATGTTTAAGGGCGTTCCGGAGGTTTTGGGGTCGCTGATCACAAATCTGGACTCCAACATGGCGTCCAAATGGAATCCAAAAGATTGTAGCCTTTCCTTTCATTTATTTTTGGAAAGATATTATTCATGTTTTGCTTGTTTCCTAGGGGATTTCGGGGGTAACTGATCACGAATGTAGAGTGCTAAATAGTCATTTTCAAAATCCAAGACGCCGAAACCAATATGCTGGACAAAGGCTATAGCCGGATAAGGGTCAAATGGGCCCTTGAACCAATCGAGGTTCTGGTTTGGCAAGTCGGAAGTATAAATAAAAAGACTCATTTAGCTAGATTTTCAGACCTCCAGGTCGTCTCTAGAAGCTCCTAACCTCAAAAGTGTGATTTTTCGTTTTTCTCGATTCTGGGCGCAATTTTCAACCAAATGTTTTGAAAATCATCAACATCGTCACAGAGTTGCATGTTTCTGTTACAAATATGCTCAATTTTTTTTTGAATTTTTTTATTCTAAATGGCACTCAGAAAAATTATTGAATATTTCAATCAATATTTGCAGTAGGATGCTTTACAGGCCATGTTTTTTGTTTGTATTTTTTGACGCTCTTTCACGTGGTGCTGCTTAAATGTAATTTTAGGTGGTGGAACATCGTGAAAAATACAAAAAAAAAAACGGTTTTTTAGTTTTTTTTTTTTATCGGTTACAATTTTTTTTCGGATTCAGCGGAAAAAAATAGTACCTAATTCTTCGATAAAATGTAATCCAAGCCAAATAAATGCAAAAAACTGCCTAAAAAAACGGTTTTTTGGATTTTTCACGATGTTCCACCACATAAAATTAAATTTAAGCAGCACCATGTGCAAGACCGTCAAAGAATACAAAAAAAAACATGGCCTTAAAAGTTGGCCAATGTAAAGCGTGAATTCAATATTTTTTTCTGAACGCCATTTGGAATAAAAAAATTAAAAAAAATGAGCATATTTGTAACACAAACATGCAACTCTGTGATTTTTTTCAAAAAATTTGGTTGAAAATTGCGCCCAGAATCGAGAAAAACGAAAATCACACTTTTGAGGTTAGGAGCTTCTAGAGACGACCTGGATGTCTGAAAATCTAGCTAAATGAGTCTTTTTATATATACTACCTGCCAAACCAGAACCTCGATTGGTTCAAGGGCCGATTTGACCCCTTACCCGGCTATAGCTTTTTTGAAAATATATTCATGTTTTGCTTGTTTCCTGGCGGTTTTCGGGGTAGTTGATCACGAATCTGGGGTCAGAAATATTCGTTTCCCAAATCCAAAATGGCGGAACCCACGCAGAACATATATAAGGAAAAACAGGTAATATGGCACTGGATTTGTAAGACATGTGGAGTTCCTTTGTGTTTATCTGTTTCGTATCTAAGAATTGTTTTACATAGTATCGTGCATAATTTATTATAGTTGATACAGCGTCTTCAAAAGTTCAAAAAATGCAAGATATGAAAATGAATTATAAAAATAAATGCATGCCATGAAAAATTAAACTAAACACTCGCCATGTCCACATCGATAGTTCTGGGTTATGCAGAAAGAGAGGATGATAGGATTTCCATTCCCGTCATGGATTTTAGAAATTACTATTTCTGTATATTAGTTCCGTCATCTTGGATTTACGAAACGACTATTTCCGATTCTAAATTCGTTATCAGCCACACCGCAAACCCCTAGAAATGTGCTCTTTGTTCAATTCAACAGTCACAAAACCTTTGAATGAATAATTTTCCAGGATCACACTCAATGCAATTTAGCTAATGATGAATAGAGCCCGGCGCAGTGGTGGGCTACGAGCCACTGTTCTCGAGTAATTTGAAAAATATCTTCACCTTTGATCATTTTTATTGAAAAAGAATGTCCTTACTTCTGATTGGATTAATCTCTGTGATGAATTTTTTCAAATAACTCGGAAACAGTGGCTTATTGCCGACAATTGCGCCGGGCTCTAATGATGAGTTGCGATTGAACAGCCGGTCTTAAATCTCCATAATCTTGAAGTAAACTAGGGCCTCATAAAGCAGTATGATGAAATATCCGTATGACTGTTTATTCCATTTCCAAACTAGCGTGTTGGTCAACATCAAATTTATTTTTCATTGTTTCAGAGCATTTATGCCTTCAAGAACTAAATTGAATAGTAATTATGTGGGTTTAGTCATAGGCGGATCCAGAAGGCTTCTCAGGGGGGAGGGAGGCCATTTTAGTGATAAAGCAACATATGACCCGCGAGAGCCCATATTGGCGGCGCAGGCGAAAATTTTCAAGGTTACGCGTTTTCCTGGCACTTCAGAATTTCAATGAAAAATCCATTTATACAAAAATACCGACTATCACAAGAATACTTTTTGGAATTTCTAAGGGTGCCAAGGGGGGGGGCATGGCCCTATGGCCCCCCCTGGATCCGCCAGTGGGTTTATTGTTTGTACGTATTGTAAAGTACAGGTTTGTACGATTACAAAGTTGTGAAATATTTATCTTAATGCTGAAATTAAGTCATCAGACGATGTTACAGTCTAACTTTGAACTTATTTTAACAATTACTTATTCCGAATAAAAAATCCAGCGTTAGTTAAGCAGTTTATTTAAACTTGTCTTGGGGTACATCATTCTAGCATCTTGTATGTGAAGCCGGGGCTGTATGGGGGATGCGGTAAATGACACAGGTTGGTAAATCATTTCCCAGACATATTCGATTGGTGAGTGATCGGTGATACGTGCAACCATTGTAGTACATGTACACGGAAAAAATATGTGGAAGAGAGTAATACAATTGCACGAAATTCTACAATTATTTGTAGTGAAATAGACGCCCATTGCTTATTGTAGCAAATGAAAATAAAGTTATTCAGGAAACGTTTTACAATAGCCACTACTGAATGTTGTGCGAAAATTGTACCACAAGCAATTATTGTAGATTACAGAATGCATTATTATAATGGTTATTACAATTCAATGCTCCCTTTACCACTGCTCTTTTGTATTATACATCACAACTTGTAGTAAACACTGCACTGTACAAAAGTTGAGAGTATAATTTTGAAGTTAACGTGTCAGTGTCTTTGTAGCAAATTATGCAATGCTTTCTCTTAAGGATAACTACAATTTGTAGTACTGCCTGCATAGTATTGTGGTGGAAGGTATAGTTTGGCAGTTTATGTCTCCTTGTTATTGTAGTAAAATATGATATGTTTTCATAACGATTACTACAATTTTGTAGCATATTACCACCAAACTATTGTATGAAATATTACAAGTTTGTAGTAGCGTCTGTACTCTATTGTGACAGAGGGTATAATTTTTAAGGTAAGATCACCACATTATTGTAGTACAGTGCGCAATGCTTTGTCATGATGGTTAGTAAAGTTTGTAATAATGTCTGTACAGTATTGTGGCAATGATTTGAGTTTGCAATTAATGAGTTCTTGGCATTGTAGTAATTTACCATTTTTATGTCGGAGTAGGTGCTGTAAATTTATAGAAATGAGAATAACATTTAGTAGTAAAAGTTATAATTTATTTATTTCAGATATTACAATCATAACACAATATATAATAAAAGCTTTAAAAATGCACATTTTGAAATACCTATTTTACATTAGAATATCACTTTTATATAGATATTTGTATATGTAGAAATTTTAATAAATCTGTATAATATAGATATTTTAATAAACTTGGTACACGCATTTTGAGTGTCAAAAAGCATATTTTTAAGTAAAAGATTTATTTAAACTTCTGCCAGTGGCGTCTGTACTGGATTTGTACTCAATACCTTTAAGGAAAAACCGTTTCAAAATATGCACGTCACTGCATATTTTGAAAATTAAATTAATATTGGAAATACTCATTTAATTTAGAAGAAATTTGATCTCCTTTTTTTCCTACGATGCTCGGTTTTTGCGTATACAAAAACATCTTCATGCATGATGGCCAATAATCTTTATGTAAATTCGATTTGGCAAAAATAATTTTTAATATTTTTTTCTAATGATTTGCATCGTAGTAAAATGCTTTAAACACATTTTGTTTTACTATAAAAAAAAATAAAAAAAGAATTTGCATACACGATTTACCCATGTATAACAGTAAAAATGCAAAAGCATACTACCATTTTTTCTTGAAAAAATACTCAGTATAAATCCAGTACGGAGGTTACACAACATGCACGCACTATAGCTATTAGAATTAGCTACCATCACGATTCAAAATACGAAATAAAACTGGAGACTGAAGGCGGGCTGCGACGATATTACCGAAACGGATCAAACGCGATAAACAATAATATTTTGCTTTCTTTGCATATTTTCAGTCCAACGCCGAGTCGCCGGCTCCGGTTTCACACTAATTATGTTCACATATTATTTTATTTATCTCAAATATGCAAACTTTGCTAATAATTATCAATGCCTACAATATGTTAGTCATCATTGCTACAATGTATAGTTAACAGTATTGTCCAAATTGCGTTTACAGCAACAAACCGTCAGTATCCTTTACTACAATATATGTGCTACAGTAGTGGAGCACCTTCTCTTCTTTGATATTTCACACACTGCTACACGAAGCTTCCTAAAATAATGTAGAATCCACTAGCTTCACAGATGGTACGTTTTTAAACAAAAACTGTTAAATAAAACTACAATCGGTGTGCTATAATTTTGCACTATAAATTGCTCACACAATTTTTTCCGTGTACATGACCTTGTTTCAAAAATTGTGTCGTCACACTTGCCTTGTGAGGGTGGGTGTTATCTCGTTGAAAAATTGGTTCATCAACCCCCGAAGATACCTATGTCATTGGAACATATTCTAAAACATCGGCTATGTAACTGATGGCATCGCAAATTACTCGAAGGAAAACTGAAGGTGTCTTATTACCAAAATACGTTGCACCCGAAACGTTCAATCACTAATTGTAAATTCCTCTATTTTTCCTGGAAATGTCTCAGTCGTTAGGTTGCATTCATCATGAGCTCACAAAAAGAATCGGGACTCGTCACTAAAGACCACATAATGTCATCCCTGTACCCAGTGCATTCGTTCATGGATTGGATATATGAGGACGCCACAGTCACTCTTCGCTCTCGTTTGCTTCCAAAAAATTTCCCACAGCTTGTGTTGTGGAAAATCCGTCTCTTACCGCCAACGTTCTCAGATGACATTCTTCATGATACATAACTCTCCTAGGATGTCCTGATCCTCGGCGATGTCCATGAACATCTTAAAACAGTTATCACGTGACGGTCTTCGCAGTTAGCAAGTTTTCTCTAAGGTAAAATCCTCCTCAACCAACAATCCGGCGGCGTTCAAAATCACTTAATTGACAATAATTTTTCGAATTCTAGGCATCGTAGATACTGTTTACATTGCAATACATTGCTTAACTAGTTACGGTTTTTATTCAAATCAGTATATGTATTATACCTGTCACGTCACTTGTAAGTCCTCCTAGGACGCCCAAAGTAGTGTGTCTAACATGTATTTCTGACTGGAGAGCTTGCGTTACAAGCGACGATTATGCCAGGAGTTGCTTGGTTTTTTGACTTGGCCGTAAGTGCTCTTGGCGATTTAACAAGGTAGCGACGCTGTCTGGCGCTCACAAATTGGCTTTTTTATCCTCCATTTATGTTACGACTAGCGGTAATAATCCGATCTGCCTAGTTACAATTATTTGCAAAGCTTCCTCCTGCTTAAGTAGCCCTCTCCGCCAGTTTTTATGGGTCGTTTGGATGTTTCATTGAAATTAATTAGTTTCTTATTGCCGCTGTCGGTACAAACTTCGCATAAGTATCAGCTTGTGCAGTGGCAGTTTTACTGTAGGTGAATTTGCGTAGCGTATCCCTACGAAATTAAAGGACGACTGTGTTACATTTTATTAGAAGAGGACGTTTTGTTTCAGGCTTTCATTTACAATTCAAACCAAAATCATATCTTATAACTTTCGTAACATTTTTAACTTGTTTTTAGCTTATTAAACTCGAGTGGTTTCGTCCAATCAATACGTACTAAAACTAAAATATTATTGCAAAACACCTGAAGTTGACACACCTTACAGGTTCATTGTGTATCATGTATCATCATAGGCTCTTGTACTCATAAGAAACAGAATATACAAAATGTCAATCGTGATATTAGCAAATAGCAACCGAGTGAGTGGGAGTGAGAGGAAATGAAACAGACATAATATAGACGAGTTCTTAGGCTTTATTACGATTGACGATAATCTTATTGGTTAGTCCCCACTCCCTCTTTTTCGGAGAATTACATTGAACAGCATCCATCTTGTTAGTTAGTTATGTTATCTATTGTTAGCTATCATAATCTTGTCAGACATTACGACTATGTGCTAAGGTGACAACTTGCACTCTGTATATGTTCTCTTTGTCAAATTGGTAATCCCTTTGCCTTCACATCATCTGTTCTGTTCATCTACAGCTACCTCATGAAAACACGTTTATTTTAAGTACCTACAGTCAATAAAATTTCAGTCAATATACGTAAGTTTAGCTGATTTTTAAAAAGTGACTTAAGAAAACGTAAATTGAATTTTTTTTTTAAATTTCTGTTTTAAGTATTTACACAGTATTTTTTTAATTTGGTACGGAACTTAAGTACGATTTTTATATGTAGTCTTTTTTCTGGAGATTTTTTTCAATTACACGGAATTTTATATGATCCTATACTATTCCTGACTCTCCATGCTTTTTTGATGACTTCCCTGCCTATTTTCAAGTCCTAAAATACCCTGTTCTTCCTTATCCTCCAGGTTTTCCACGATGATGGGGATGTTGTTTAATATTACTTTCATTTTTTAATAACATTGGAAAGAACATTAAATTTAAAAGCAGTTTTAAAATTACCTTTCGTCTTCCTGGCTTAGGTAGGTTTTCCAACATACTTTGTGTTTCTTTTAGTGTGTCTGGGGTTTGAGCTGACGATTCAGGAAAATTTTGCTTATAGAACTAAAATTCAATTTAACCCCCCATATTTATTGTCTATTTCTCTTTTTTCTTTACTTTTTTATTTTATAATAATAATTTATTTTTTTACTTAAAGTCCTTGTAATCAAATACAAACTATTTGGCTTGATCTGTAGTTATTGTTAAGACTTCTGAGACAGTGATTAAAGTGAAGTGAAGTTAGCGGTGTCGAAATGCCCTGGTGATAGACACTCAATATTCATGTTATGTATGATGTACATACGTGTTTTGTTCAAGTTTATGCAGTTATTATTGTTCACATAGTTAATACAGTCCACTAACTATCACATTAACAGTTACTGTCATATAGACATATAGATTTTTAAAAAATTAAAATTATCTCGCTTATAATAGATATGTACGTATTTCCATCCGAAGTTATATCAAAGAGACGTTTGCTTCATTCTGTAACATTTACATCTGTGATTTAACTTCTCACTTGGCTAATAATTGACACGCATATTTATGTACAGTCATGGACAAAAGTTTGAATGCATCAGGCAGAAGTAGTTGTATCCTAATGAAACTTTAGGAATGGGAACTGTATAAAGAATTGCATTTAATTATTTGTTAGTTACCGCAATTTTTCCAATAATTTCAGAAAAAGTTGATTGCCTACCCAGATGTTAATAAAATTTCGGGTCAAAAGTTTGAATGCACGCTAGTAGATGGTGCAGTTTTAACGAAATACAGTCATTAGCTGGGATCCCCACATGTAGAAATAACCCAAAAAGAGTGTGTATGTATCTACTGACGCGTATTTGGCGGCTTGGAAGTGCGTGATACGAACTATTTTCAGAAAATGGCTCCAAAAAGAGAAGAACTTTCTGTTGAAGAGAGAAAAAATTATTTTGCGTTTGCGTAGCCAGAATAAAACCTATGGTGAAATAGCTAAAATCGTGAACAGAAGTCGTCAGCTGCTTAACACGCCGCCACAAAGCCCGGACCTTAACCCAATGAACATGTTTGGATGGAATTAAAGAAACATGCAATTACAAGTAAGCGGGACCTCAAAGAAAGACCTCAAATTAAACTGAAGGAAGAGTGGAATAATATTTCTATGGAGTTCACTCGTAAGCTAGTGTCTTCCATGCCTAGACGATTACAAGCAGTCATCAAACAAAAAGGATTAGCAACTAAATACTAGGTAGTGTATTCAAACTTTTGACCCGAAGTTTTATAGACTTTTGAGTAGACAATGAACTTTTTCTACAACTGCCTGAAAGATTGCAGTAATTTATAAATTAAACATTCAGTTTAGGGATGTGCGATACGATACGATATTTTAAAGTATCGATACTTTTCTCTCCGATACCCGATATTTAGTATCGATATTTTTTATAGGATGTTTCACGAGTATCGATACTGTTGGCCGTATATCGTATCGTTACCATACGATCCAAGGTAATTTCACATGTAGCGCCACATGCTATGACTAAGTAGCGTAACATAAGAAAAATAATTCTTTAAGAATGATCCTTTTGTTCTGTAATTTTGTACGCCTTATGTTTGCCGTTGTCACCACGGGGCTTATCATGTAGAATTGACTGCCAAATACATTGATGAAAAACCATATGTTTCCAGAGGGGATGGCGACTATGATATTAAAATGTATTTAAATGGTCCAATCTTGTCAATACAATCTGATCATTTTGCATATTGGAACATGGCTAATTCTGCACCTCTATTAAAAAAAAACTAGCACTAAAATATTTATCTATTGTTGGGACCTCAGTTCCCACAGAGAGACTTTTTCTAAAGCTAGTAATATTATTACTCCTAATCGCAGTAGACTTGGTGGAGAGAGTTGTCAGAGCTTCTGTTTTTAAACTCCTTAAATTTCGAAGACTAGAATTTATAATACTGTATATTGTTTATGTGTTTTCTTAAAAAAACTTTTTTGATTTGACTTTTTTTTGCTAAATGTCTATGTCTAACTTAATTCATAGACTATCAAATATGTTTTTGTTTTTGTATATTGTGATTGTTTTGAGGGTGAGTGTTTTATTAATTTTTATGACATATATTTATCATTTATATGAAAAATATATGTTACTGATGAAAATTATTCATAGCAATTCCCTTTCCTAATAAAGATATATCAAAGCATGTTGGGGAGGTACTTTTAGTTCACCGAGATTTAAACTCTGCTCTTAACAACTTATATTTGAAATATCCAGTGAAAAGAAAGTAGGTAGCAGTTGAAATTGTTTTCAAACAATAACATGTGTGTACATGTTCAGTACGAGTACGCATTCAAATTCAGTTCAACAAATTACTAATTCTCTCTTTTGGCTGGAAATACCCTGTATGCCCCATATGGAAAAAGTATCGATATATTGAGTATCGATATTTTTTTGACACGATATTTCGCCGTATCGATATTTTTTTATGCGATCGGTATCGATACTTAATATCGATATTTTTTGGAGTATCGCACATCCCTAATTCAGTTCTTTATACAGTTTATGCAGTTTTATTAGGATACAACTACTTGTATCTGAGTTTTTTAAATAAAATGTTCTAAACAGTCTGGTGTATTCAAACGTTTGTCCATCACTGTATGTGTGTTTCTTCTCAGTACTAATAATATTAATAAGACTGGTTTATCGGTGCGGTGAAATGAATCAACAGCTCTATATCAACTCGTGAACGAACTATCACACATTTTTTAACACTTACACGAGGAGAACTCGGTAGCTGCTTTTATTAAACTTTTATTTCGTAAGATTTCATTTACCAGGTACGCTACCTGAGTCACGTCTAACCTAACCGGTAACTTGTCCTGCAGTGGTAAATTTCGTAATCTACGAATCAATTACTACGCTTCGGTTTGTATATGAGTAGACGCGGCAACGCCGCCCGCTTGCACAGTTGACTTGCCCTCGAACTGCAGCCGGCACTTGTTTGTGCCCGCACACTCAATCTCTTTGTTATTAGCGTCCATATTTGAATCTCATCGGGCTCCACTCTGGGTGATTCATCCGATATAATTATCTGTTAAGCGTTTCCCTTCGAATATCCTCCAGGTCTGCATCATCCGATTAAAGGTTGATTCTCACTATACATACCGTTTCCATTCCATATCCCTTCCTTAAACATTCCGTAAAATTTTATTGTATTCACACTATACTTTACGTTTCATTTCCATGTCAGTACATTTGTGACCACACGTTGACGCTTACGTTGTAAACATAGTGAAATCAGCACTATGTGGTCCAAAGAAAATTTAATAGTTGCCGCTGTTATTTTGGACGAGGAAGAGCGTTTACAAAGAAATCGAAAAAGGCGCTTCGCAATTCACAACATATTGAAACAACGAAATGTCCATGGGGAATATTATTACGTTATTTCCGAAATTAATGGACGACGACAAAAAATTCTTCCAATATTTTCGCATGTCAAAGTATTATGTTACTTTGTAAGATTCGTAATAAAACATTTTTTACTAGCTTATTTGTTTTATTTCACTTATGTTGTGTTTAATTCCTTAGCAATCGATGTCCATACTTTTTCTTTATGATTAACATCGCTGTACTTACTAGTTTCCAAATTATACAGTTCAGGATTTTGTCTCACAAGTGCTATTAATATTTCATCATTCATTATATGCTACGATTTTCGATTTTAATTAATCGAATGAATTGATACGGTACGCTCCCTCATTCACACTAGCCGTATGTAAGACACCTTTTCACTTTTGGGTGAAATCGTGTAATTTCTGTGTGATAAATTTTAGTAATGGTTAAAACTCGGGTATAAACAAATAAATATTGTCGTGAAGGAAACAATCTACTAATATGTAGTTTAACAAAACTTATATTTAAAAGTACAAACTTACAATAACATTATGACATTAATTATGTGTGCCCCCGTAACTGAGTTGATCCAGGATAATTGCATTTCTTGACATCCCTGAAATGGGAATGAAAAATGAGCATTTCATAATCCCAAACGTTGTCTTATTATGACAATTATACACTGAATGAATATGATGATCTATAACTTATAAATTCATGCTACTATCGGTTATATTTCTTTCAGAGTAAATCTAACTCTGACAAACAAAAAAAAGTAATATTGATATATAATAAAATTCAACAATCATAACCACGGCTAAGCCGCCTACTGTGTTTTAAAACAGTGACTACGTGAATATAAAAAAAAATGCAAATGAGCTCACCGACACTATGGGATCGTCCACATAGTCCCCACATAGTGTCGGAAAAATACAGATATCATCCTCCTTCCAAAAGCACTGTGGAATTGTCCACAATATCCCCTCACAGTGTCTGTCCTCTTCCACGTGGGATCGTCCACATAGTCCACCACGTAATATCTGCATTTACCGAGCTCTGTCGCCAACACTGTGGAATCGTCCACATAGTCCCCACACAGTGCAAGAAACATATTTACAACTTACAAATATGCCCGTAACACTTTGGGATCGTCCACATAGTCCCCACAAAGTGCTAAAGACACTTGCTTTTTCATACAATAATGACTAATATTAATATTGAATATATTATATGACACAAACCGATAATGCATTAAATTGTCGAGGAATTCCTGACGAATATTGTATCACATCGTTTTAAATAAATTAAAAATAAACTTTAAAAAAAACCGCGTTTGAATCCAGTCTGCACAACACAGGCTTATTTAATGCCAACACCGGCCCAAGCTTTCAATATCTAGCCCCAAGTTGGCGTTCGTTGAAACGCCCTCATTCGGCTGACAAATTTACGACCATAACAAAAACATACAGAGCGAACGTAACGTCGTGGTTGTTGTGGTTCAAAATAAGATAATAATATTCTATTCAGGAATGTAAGAAAATAGACTAAACAAGACTGACAAAAAAAATTACCTTACACGTACCATTTCCGTACATCACGTTTCAGCCTGTCCGCCAAAAATTCGTTTCGAAGGAATGGATACGGAACGGAGGCAGGCCGGTATGTAAACGGAACGGAAACTGTGTATGCCCGCGCACTACTATGCCTTACGTACATATTACTTAGAGGCGAATTTCTGTATTTTACGAGGGTTGTGTAAAAAATAAAGTTCCCAATGCTGTAAATTTGCCGCGCGAGATGCTAGGCGAAATCCGGCAACACCGCCGTGTGCGCTGGTTCCCCTACACGAGATCCCGCCCTGATAGAAATCGCTGCGACTCTCAGTACCGGCTTGATAGCCATCCACGATGGAACCCCTTATCGCCGTTACCGCCAGGTGCGAAATTCGTGCAGTGATCCGATTTTTGCACGCTAAAAAGTTACAACCGGTTGAAATTCACAGGCAATTGAGTGAAATTTATGGGGAAACTTGTATCAGCATTCAACACGTCCGCAAATGGTGTAGAGAGTTCTCCGAAGGACGCACAGACATCCACGATGAAAAACGAAGCGGAAGGCCGTCGATCTCCGACGAAGTTGTAGCGAAGATTGAGCGAATTCTGCTCGAAGATCGGAGAAAAACGATTCGGGATCTGGCTGCCCAGATTGCTGAGGCTTATGAAAAATCAATCGACATGATTTTGACTAAAGGTTAGGTTATCACAAGGTGTGTGCGCGGTGTGTCCCGCACATGCTTTCAGAAACCCACAAAGTCGAGCGCGTCAACTGTGCCCAGAAGTTTCTTCGACAATGCGCCGAGAATACCGAAAAATTCTTAGCCTCTATTGTTACGGGAGATGAAACGTGGTGTCATTACGTCACTCCGGAAACAAAACAACAATCACGCCAATGGCGCCATACCGGATCGCCTCAACCGAGGAAGTTCAAGCAGAAGTTGTCCGCAGGAAAGTCACGGCTACGGTGTTTTGGGACCGTAAGGGCGTCCTGCTTACGGAGTTTATGCCTAGAGGGACCACAATAACTTCGGAAAGTTATTGCAAAACCTTGAAAAAACCCAGACGAACCATCCAAAATCGCCGAAGAGGAAGACTGACTAAAGGCGTAAGGCTGCACCATGACAATGCACGCCCGCACGACTCTCGCCAAACCACGGACTTGATCGCTAAATTTGGCTGCGATCTCGTTGAACATGCCCTTACAGCCCTGATCTTGCACCGAGTGACTTCCACTTGTTCCCAAAATTAAAAGAATATTTGAGTGGCCAACGCTTCGAGACGGACGAAGAGTTGCAAGAAGCGGTCACCAAATTCCTCCACTGGCTTGGACTGGCGGCGGACTTTTTTGAAGTGGGTTTCCAAAAGTGGATTAGCCGTCAACACAATTGCGTAGAAAAATCTGGCGATTATGTTGAAAAATAGCTAAAAGATGAAGCTTTCCAATGGTGTATTTTCAGTTCAAATAAAAAATACCTTACAACTGAAAAAAATATTGGGAACCTTATTTTTTACATAAACCTCGTATAATTTACGGAATGTTTACGGAAGGGATATGGAACGGAAACGTTCCTACTTGTTAGTACAATATCCAGTTTGGTTCTTTTTATCAGAATTCACAATTCCGACATGTGGGCTCAAAAAAGCCCAGGAAACAAAAGGAAAGCAAAAGGTCCCAAAAGGAAACCTCAATTAATGTGCTATGTCGGTGTTAAGGCCTGATTTGGGACTGAAATTTCAAATTCTAAGGAAGGAAAAGCTAAAAGCTAATAGATATATAAAATATATAACAAAATGTATACAAATTGTATACCTATTAGTCTTTAGCTTTTCCTCCAACTAAACTCCAGTCCCGTTAAATTAGGCATTAACACTGACACTAGCACATGAACTGAGTTTTCGTCTTCCTTTGGACATAATATACAATAATATCCGTCTTTCTTCATATTTCCTTTTTTATGAGAAGATTTCCCTCAAGACTTCCTATGAATTCCTTGAGATTCTCCCTTGACTTTCTTGACTTCCCTAAGACTTTCACCGAATTCCCCAAGATTTCCCTTGAATTCCCCGATATATCTGTCTATGTCTGAATTCTCCAATACATCCCTTGAATTTCCCAGGACTTCCTCACTCCCAGGACTCACTCCCATCTGTGAAAAACATCCCCATATTAGTATAATTCCCTCCATTTAATTTTATTAATCGATGTTAATACTACAACAATCCAGATTTACCCACTTTTAAATATTTTATTTTTTCCAAAAGCATTTAATGGATTAAAATGATGAAATAGGATTGATGTAACGAACTTAATTTTAATTTTAAACTCACTTTAAAAAACATCATTGCTATGACTTTTTTCTCAGATAGTATCCTTTTTTTTCACAGTGCTAGTATTAATAGCATCTCGCAGCGCCTTAAAAATTGTTCGGAGTTTTCTTCGTAAAAAGATTACTAAAAGTTTGCCGTTAAGGCGCCCGACTCCTAAAAATCGTATTACAATAACTTTACTGGGCCAAAAGGAAAGAAAATAGGGGTACGTTACACTTTATTTAATTTGCACGATCTTGCGCTTGCTTTTAAACTCAGGTGTTCGTCCCCTTATCACACTGTCGCCTCCTTATTGATGTGGCTGGCTTTAATTTAGTTAAGTGAACGATCCCACACTCAATTTAACATCGATATTGTAAAAGTGGTAAACAATTTGCCAGATCACCCAGCCGGAAAAATGTGTCGCATCCTCAAGATCCGGAACGGCTCAATCTTGATTACCTATGTTACCTCATTATACAGTTGATTTTCTATTGGTGCAATTCAGGTCATGCTAACAATTGCATTAGACGCCAAAAAAAATAAACTTTTGAGGTCCAAAACTGCATTGATATTTCAGCAATATACTGTGTGTTCTGAATTTTTTTCTCCTAGATCTTCAAGTACGGAAAAACACAAGTGTAGTCAAGTTTACACAGTGTGATTAATTAAAAACAGAAAACGGAAGTAATGAATTATTAGTTTAAAATTATTGACCAGATTTGAAAATGATGATCAGACTTCGAACAAACGTGGTTTTAACGTTGAACGGCTGTCAAGATCATCGGATGTAAACCCTACGTTTTGTTAGTGACAATTTTTTAGTTTATTTGGATGTACGTGGTTAAAATAACTGGTTTTATATTCAAAACCTTAATATATTTGAATACAGTGCAATTTTTGTTTAAATAATAAGTATCTGAGAAAAAAGGCACACTGTACTTCGCCCGATAATATTTGGTCTTTGTCTATCAAACCAGTGTAAACATCCCATGAACACAAACCAGTCCCAGGACCAACCTTACTTACACGCGCCTCTTGGAAATTATGAATGAAGCAATCCATTCATCAAAGCCGTTCAAGGTTAAAACCACGTTTATCTGAAGTCCGATGATGATTAATAGTTTTCACATTCATAGTAAATTTTTGCTACAGAAGTGTAAGAAAGTGGGACCCTCAGCATCCCGTTGAATTCATTCCAGATGGCATTGAGTACCCATTTACTATATTTCTACATCTACATACGTAGTCGCGTGGAAGATTAGTGTCGATGAAAAGTTGTTTAATTGGCTAAATAGGCCCAATATATTCTGAAACGTCGAGATTTTAAGTTTAAGAAAACACAAAATTTCTGTATGTTGGTTTGTTAAACTGTTTGGTGTACACGATAACTCGAGAACGTTTTGAGATAACAACATGAAATTTGAAACACTTATGTAGGTATCATGATGAGAGCTGATTAGGTTGTGAGCTTAATCGGTTAAGGGGTTGGGGGATAAATGGGCTTAACACACTTTTTCTTTGTCTAGAGGTACGCCAACGATACAAAATGTGCACTTCAAATTTGATACATGTGTACAACATAACATAGTATGCAAACGTAAGGGTTTTTAGCTTATTGGGTTGGGAATTGAGGGGGTTGAAGGGGCATAAATAGTCAAAGTATGTCAAATAAAAAATATTAAACATAAATTTGGTTGGGAATTGAGGGGTTGAACGGCATAAATATTCAAGTAAGTCAAATAAAAAATATTAAGCATAAATTTCAGTCACTACACAGTGAACAGGGCTCAAAAAATGTCCTACTCTTCTTTGCCCTCTCATTTCCAGGAGAAAGGGGGTAACTAATATAAAATGTAAGGGAACTGTTAAAAATTTGTGAAAACATATTTATTTGTGTGGCAAAACCAAATCATGAATTTCTATGTTTTAACTTATTTGTTCTCTCAGTCTCACGACAGACTGAAGTAGTAGGGGTTTGTATTTTAATTTGAATTAAGAAAGATATCCATGTGACATGTGATTTTCTAAGTTTTTTAAGGTAGAAGAATTTAAATTTCACATTAATAAACCTATAAGTACTCTAATTTTTACAACTATGTTCATTTCATAAAAGTCATGAAAACCGTAAGGGTGAAACAGGGCGTAAACCTTAAACAGGCCATTAATGCCATATATAGGTCATGAAGGCCATACGGGTCATAAACGATAGCATTAGCTATAAAGGTCATATAGGTCATAGAGTCAATCAGCATAAATGTCGCACTTTAAAAAATATAAATCAATTTGAGATTTAGGAAATGATTATGAAAAAAAAATATGTGGAAGTGTGATTCCTTGGGCAGCGTTTTTATTTTAATTAATTCAATTTATATTACATTAAATTAAATTTTCTATCGGGCATATACATATTTCCCAAGAGTACACGGTACAATTGCTAGTAGGTACTCTTTGATAAACAAATTTTCTAACGTATAATACAATTTCCTCGTGAATAATGTCCTCGAATGGTTCTCTTTTTACCTTATAGTGATTTATAACAACACGCATATTCACTACTTGTGTCGAAATAAGTCTCATTTTGTAAATGCTTTTATCCGCGACTGTCCATAAATCTATTTCTTTTTTATCGGCAATATGTGGTGTGGAAATATCGACTTCACGTCTCACGAGTTTCCCAACTGCCTACCTGTGAGTCATTGGCGTCTCGTCGAAGAAGGCACACAACGTTGAATCTCCACAGTTCTTGAAAAATAATATACAGGGTATTCGGTAGGGGTACAACGTGATTACTAGAGTTCGTGCGAGCGCGGAGTGTAACAGGACCGTAATCAGTTAACGAATGAAAATATTAATGTGTTTACATAAATTATGTAGCAACATAGTACTATTTTTTTACCAAATAGTACGGTTAAGTCAAGGATAAAATACCTATATAAATTAAGATAACACATAACGTCAGTGTTGAGACAAGGTTCCCGGCAGGTTGGGGTGGCTGTCACTAGCAGTGTTACTTTTAACGCACCAATTAAAAAATTAGCTACTGAACGCCCGCAAGCATCGGTAGCTTCGTCTATAACAAAATACACGAAATTGACCGCAAAGTCTTCGCGTATTGATGTCACTACATTGTTGTAAACCCGATCGACATATGCAAGTCTTAACGTACTGTAATGAGGAATTTTTGGGTCCCTATATTTTTCTAAAAACGTACGTAACTTGGGGTTCTCTGGTTTATTTAATGGAATATTGCTTGCAGCAAAGGCTTCTGTAAGTTCATAGAAAAATACGGAGTCGTCGGCGCTGGACGAGGCATGGCTCTTCAGATGTCTTGTTACTTTAGTTTTATCTGAAGAATTTATAATGCGTTCATAGACAGTAGAAAAAAGGTAATTTCCTTTCCCTAAAATCCTCAGGATCACTGTCAAACCACGTTTGAAATACTTCCCGTCTATTTCTTTTCACCTTTTGGCATGGTACCTCACATTATTCACTTCTCCCCCTCAACTAATAATTATTAATATTTATAAAGTTATTTAAACACACGAAACATAACAGCGCGATGCAATGCCGGCGACTGTCTGTTACAATGTGCCATAAATAACTAAAATTGCTAACGCAGTTTTCGTAATGTCTAAGTCAGCTGTGAGCTGTGAAGGCCAATGAGTCAAGGGCAGGACATGCACAGTGTCGGCCCTGTGACATTCGCGCTTGGTAATAAATACTATTTCATATTGTAGTATGATGCAACATAGTTTCTGTGAAAATATTAACATTTTCATTCGTAAACTGAATACGCCTGTTACACTCTGCGCTCGCACGAACTTTAGTCATTACTGTGATTGTACAATATGTACTGTATCATTGTAATTCACAATGCCATTATTATATGTAGTAATTTTTTAAGTGTGTTGTCCTGTAGATAGTTCTTTATTTTTGTTTTGTTACATTTATTACATATGTATACCGGGTGTCTCAGTTGTATTGTTCCAATGGCATATCTCCGTTAGTTAATAAGATACAAATTTGAAATTTGGGGCATCTAATTTACACCTAAAGTTCTTTACATAGAGCCTAATATTAATATTCTGCTACTTCCGGTTTAACCGGAAACGACTCTAACTTTCTTATTTCAAATGACACCCTGTATATTTTTCTCAAAATTTGAATTCTACACAAAATTCCCTTTCCAGTGATGTATCGTGAAATGAGTATCATGAAAACGGCTTTCATCTGCCCATAATATTGAGCTAATATTGGCAATTCATGAGCAGTCGCTAGCCATGCAAGAAACGCCATTCTTCTCTCATAATCTTCTGGTTGTAATCCTTTGTTCTAATGGGTTCTAATTCTAATAGAAGTACGTCTGTCAGGATATCTCTCTCCATAAACACGTAACGCATCACGCCTATTTTTCCTACATTCCCCATAAATTAGGATCATAACTAACTTTTCTACATTTGAAAAATTGTCGTTATTCATTATTAATACCACTTTTGTTTGAAGCAATTTTAAGTTTTAATACAAATCGATAACTCTATAAACTGTCAAAGTCAAACAGTTAACAATTATTCAAATATTTTCAAAGCCTGCTTTAGTTTTCCTGGGTTGATCGATTTAGTTTCGATCATTTTTTAAAACCTTTAAAATTCGATTTTGCTTCCTTTCTTAAATCCAAAATACAAAGTGTGATTCATCATTGGAAATGGAATTTTATGTAATATTGAAATTTTGAAAAAAATATACAGGGTGTCATTTGAAATAAGAAAGTTAGGGTCGTTTCCGGTTAAACCGGAAGTGGCAGAATATTAATATTAGGCTATATGTAAAGAACTTTAGGTGTAAATTAGATGACCCAAGTTTCAAATTTAAATCTTATTAACTAACGGAGATATGCCATTGGAACAATACAACTGAGACACCCAGTATAGACAGAACTGCCAATATTCGTAACTTGCCACCTCATATGACACTAGTAGCAATGTTGGAGGTTATAATAGTATAGTGGACTGTATATATATATTTTTTTATATCATGAACCCCTGCAATACTGTCTCCTTTTGAATCGCTTGATGGCGATTATTTCCAAACTCAATTGAAACTGGATACCTTTATTATTACTACAAAGTTAAATAAAAAATGTTAAAATTGATACAACGATGATATATACAATTTAAAAATTATGTCACGCTCCTCTCACTTTTTTTTTTTTTTTTGTTAGCGACGCTAGCGACTCTAGGCCAACTAATTTCTTTGCTTCGCATACCTTTCACGGAACAAACAACATTGATTAAGCCCTGAGCAACTTCTATTTGAAACATTTTCTTGTAAATATATTGGATGAGAGGAGATATATTGACATCATGTAAACGAAAATCTGGAATACCCGGTAGGTATCTTACGAGTTTTTTGGGCGATCATTTATTTTAATTTCCTACACGTCACGAGGCGCCACTGCGACGCAAGCGATATACAAATTTGCCTGTGGGAGCAAAAATGAAATGGGCCCATGAATAAATTCGAAACGGTGTACGGGGAAAAACACGGTGTAAGATTATTATTTCCGTTAAAATATGGCATTAATCCGACGGGGTGCCCGCTCTCCTAAATTCCTCCGGGACCTTCAGGGTTAATTCGCGTACATACTCGCGTAGCCGGAAGGCACTAACCCAAATTTCTCAGCCGCCATGACGCAGCGCTCGCGTATGTGCGAGAGCGTAAGCGTTGCCAAAATTACGTTACGGCAACCTTGACCTTGATAGCGACGAATGTGTTAATGACTTTGGAAATTATGCCGGGTTCACTTATTCAGATTTCATTAATAACTATTATGTAGATATACTCCCTCATGCAATTTAAATGAGTCGTTATTTTCAAGATAAAACGTAAGGAGTTCAATAAAATAGAGTCGTATCTCGATTTTATACAGTTAAAAAAATATACTATGCCGAAAAGGAAAATGCTATTTAGATTAACATATGAATTACAAATATGTAGAAAATATGTATTAAAACATGCAAGGCTATGTGCAATATAATAACTTATTAGGTCTACACTGGGTGATTGATCGATATCATTCATTAAAAGTATTAGTAGTCCAATCAACGAGCAAAAAAAAGCCCCCATGTTAATTGGTCACTAATTGTTATCAGCAAACAAAAAAGATGGCCGTATAGAGAAGAAAATTCTAAGAAAGATAGCTTTTGCAAATAAAAAAAAGCTTCAAGGCCTACAGAAAAAGTTAAATGAGAAAGGTGTAGGTCTTAAAAATGCGCGTTGAATGAAATTTGAACGAAAAAAAAAACGGTTCATAAACATTTGAGAAAAATAAAAAAAACCGTCAAAAATCGCGTTTTCGTATATTTGCTGTATAAATTCCAATATTGTTTGAACAGACTGAACAGACTCGTTGTTAACTACAAATATAGCCCGCAAATATAAGCTGAAAATTATCCTTTTTTCAAAAATTTAAAAAAGTTATTTTTTCGAGTTATAAAGATTTAAAAAAAAAGAAGTTTTCAAAAATTGGCTTTTACGGTGGCAAAAATGATCATACATTTTATTCGCGAAGACTTGTACTTTCATGCTATTAAAAATCCAAATCACGTATTTAATTTTTGCATAAAAAAATCATTTTTTCGAACCGGTTTTTTTTCGAATAACTTTTTTAATTCTGGTTTTACATTTTTGGCCGTTGCATATTTGAAAATTGACGTTCAAAACACGCATTTAAAAGGTCCTACGACCTCAGGAAGCCGAGATATATATTTTTTTAATTCCTGACAGCGCTGTATACGTCCGATTGACTTCATTTTTACACGAAATAGATCTCAGACTTTTACTTTCTTAAAAAAATATTTAAAATCATTTCGCATAAGTTAAGTTGACATAATTATTTCCGAAAGTACAGTGCTGGGTGCGGCACGCGCTGGCCAGCGCGCGGCGACAGAGTGAGGAGACGCTCAGCTTAGGCGCATCGAAAACTTAACTCACGATTTCAAATCGATCGCGCTCGCAAAATTATCCTTTTCTCGGCTTAAAAAAATTTATATCAGCTCCCTGAGGTCGTATGACCTTAATTTTTTTTAAATGTGTGTTTTGAATGCCAGTTTTCAAATATGCAACGGCCAAAAATGTAAACGTACTGTACGATCATTTTTGCCGCCGTAAAAGCCGATTTTTGAAAACGTCTTTTTTTTTAAATCGTTATAAATCGAAAAAATAACTTTTTTAAATTTTTGAAAAAAGGCTCATTTTCGGCTTATCTTGGGCTATATTTGTAGTCAACAAGTCTGTTCAAACAAAATTGGAATTTATACAGCAAATATACGAAAACGCGATTTATGACGGTTTTTGTTATTTTTCTCAAATGTTTATGAACCGATTTTTTCATTCAATTTTAATTCGACGCGCATTTTTAAGACTTACAACTTTCTCATTTAACTTTTTTCTGTAGGACGAGGCTTTTTTAATTTGCAAAAAAACCGTTTTTTTTTTACTTTTGCGAATTTTTTTGTTTATGTTCGCCATTAAAACTCGAGTAGCAAAAAAACGCTATCTTTCTTAGAATTTTTTTCTCTATACGACCATATTTTTTGTTTGCTGAAAACAATTAGTGACCGGTTTTCTCCCCGTTGATTGGACTATAGGGCTTGTAGAAATGACTGGAATTTTGAAAATTTGGACTTTCGCTAAAAGGCGCATGCGGCGAGCTTGATGAGAATATTGTCAAGAGGGCTGCACTTCCGGTTACACAGGAAATCGGTGTATCAACTTCCGTATTTAGTTAAGGGACATATTTTGGCATCTTTTTTTATTGCTTAATTCTATTTTACACGTTATTTTAGGTACATTTTCATGAGATTTCCGTATACCTTTACTGTTTCTGAGTTATTTCATTTTTTGAAATTTGATTCATTAACACCATAACGTTGAAACTATCTGTCGCGGTCATTTTAGGACATCAAGTATCGATATTGGTACTGTAGTTAGTAGAACTCTATAACCATACAACAATGCTCCTATCATGTCTCAATTATGTACAGGGTGTTTAAAATATAATAGATCAACAATTTAGCTTAACTTCAAACCCATATTTTACGTTATATTTTAATGTAGAATTAAATTTTGCAACGATCTATATTAGCATTCTCTATACTTATATGTAATAGTTTTTTAGTTATTTAGCGTTATTTAATGTTTTAAAATTTGCCTATAACTTCCAAAAATGTGTTTGATTTTTCAGTAACATTTCATGGAAATGATACTACTAACGATGCTGATATTATTACATCAGCATTATACAGATGATACATTATATAGTATGGCAATATCTTTTTTTTTTCGAGAATTTTGAAATATTTGATAGTTCCTCCCTCACAATGCAATTATTTATTAAAGTGCTATAAAAGTTACTTAGATTATTACTTGTTTGTATGTATTAGTTATTTGTCATTGTTTATCATTTATCATTCGTCAACTATGATTGATGTTATTTTTTGTTTGTTTCAGACATAATTACATCGATATCAAAGTAAGTACGCTTTTAAAAATATTGAAAGAAGTGATTTTGCGAATATTTTTTTATTGATATTACAGTACCTAATTATATGTACTAAACAGGTTATAATGTGCAACAAGGTATATTCATTTATTGGTTAATGTAGTTAGATTACAAATTATATAGTTCATCAAAACTGTATGTGGAGGTATGTTTTTTTGTAGCATAACCATAAAAATCATGAAAAATTGAAATTTTTGCATGGCACCTAACAATTCAAAAAAAAAACATTTCCAAACTTCTCAGTAATCATCGTTTGTTACAGCGGCCTTACACGATCATAATTTACATCCATTTCTACATGAATTTCTATGTAACAATGTTATAAAACCAACATAAATCACTAAAAATACACATGAATGACCTTACAATTTAAAACATGTTATATTTATTGTATAAACTATATTGTATAATAATTGCATGTATGTAAAAATTGATGTAAATTGTAATCTTGTAGCGACCACTTTAAACTGTAAAAGATGTTTAATTTCTTATGGAGATTGTAAAAGATTTCTCCTAGCATAATACATAATAATGTATGCATGTAAGTATAGCAACATCTTATAAAGTATTATTATACACAAGGTGATTAATCTACATATGTATATGCACTTACAATACCAACAGGATGATTGTCAAATGAATATATATTACTACTGGGAGTACTGGGTGTATACGTATATTTCCCACGATTTTATCTCATTAGAAAGCTCCACATACTCGTACACATATGTACGTCTGATAGTTTATTAAAAATATAATTGGCCTCATTTTGAATAATACCTACGTATAGGGATACTGTTAATACACTCCTCGAAGTTGAAAAATGCCTTTCTGCGGAATATTCATCAGGCAATACTGAGCCGAAAGTCGATAAAACAAGTTACAAGGTACACAGCAAAACAGGAAAATGTTTGGATAAAATATTGCGGTTTAACCGAACTTACCTTAATCTAAAAGTTAATAGAAACCAAAATAGGGGGTGTCAAAGTTATAATTCTACATTCAATTTTCGCAAATAACTTTACACCGGTTAAATCACAAATATTTTTATGCAAAAAAATTAACAGTTTTGCTGTGTACCATTAATTATGGGATATTCTGTATATAATGTTCACTTTCTATAGAAAATGTATAGAATATGGGTGGTTTTCTTTTTTTGGTTTCTAGATGAATGAAATATATCAAGTATACCTACTTGATATATTTCATTCATCCAATCGTCACGTCACGTCATCAGCATGGAAAATATTAACAGATACATATTCACAGATAAGATATGTTGAGGTTGAGTAATAATTTAGTAGTATTTTCTTAGAACATGAACAACACTTTAACTAAATTACATGAATCAATGTCTTGTAAACTAGTCTATTTTTCATGTAAATCGATGTCAGAGAAGCAGTTAGAAAACAAATTAGTTCCAACATTTTAAGAATAAAATTAATCCCAAAAATTCAAGAAAGACAAACATTGTCAAACAATTACGAGAGAAGGATTGTTTTTATTTAAAAGCTGACAAGGGAAATAAGGTTTTATTTATACAAAAATATATTTTGAAAGAGCGACATTTTAATTAATAGTGTCCTTACAAAAAATTGTCAAAAAACTTTGCCAAAAAACGGAAGTTAAAAAATCTTTAAAAGAATGTAACAACCTTAACTCTTCACTGAGACAAAAATTAAATGTCAAACCCAGTAATACCTAAATTTTACCAAAAATACATACCAGGAAAATGAAGACCAAACAAGGTCCCAACTTAGTTCGACTCGAAAATTTACCTATTGCACAAACAAGTTTTTGTTAAAATGTTATTGACAATCAATATCCATTGAAGGTGAATTGGTGTTCTTTTTCAAGTTTCCATCCCACAACTTTGGACTACTAGGGAATTCCGAATTCGAATTATTGGAATCCGTTTACCGTTTAACAATTTTTGTATGTAATATTTTCACAGGGGCAAGGGAACTCTGTCACCTTTTGCAATTTTTGAGAGAAGTAAAAATACGAGTATTCTAGTGACGACATTGGGTATTTAAAATGTTAGATAATTTTTCCAAATTAAACGTTCTAAAGGGAAAAGAACAACTGCCATTTTTAGTGTTTTAGAAATAGTGAAATAGTGTAAGGAAAGAACCGCGACTTTAAATTCCCAACATCACACCACCCTTTTCAAAAAAGTTTTATTTTCTATTCATTTTAAATTTCCTCAGTGAAGTTTAAATAGAAACAATTAATAAGAAAGTAAGGAGTACTGTCCATTTAGTAGTAATAAGGAACATAATTTGAGAACCCTGTACAATTCCACGACTTTTCGTAGAGATACTGAAATCGAATTTGCTTGTTACATATGAACCTATCACGGACTAGATAATTTTTAAAAAATTATTTGTTTATAATTCAAAACTACGTTTTGGGTAACCCCAAGACAAACAATCCTCAGGAATATACAATAAATGCAATTGAAAAAAGACTTAGATAAGAACAAGCTATTAATCAGACGAAAAATTTTTTCCCACACTTTCGACCAATAGGATAAAAAATATTTAAAATTAATAGAAAGGACTTTTTTAATTTAGATGGAGTGGGACAAGCCATACGTCCATGTCTAAGATTTTAGTGACCTGCAAAAATGTATTTTTTACTAATTTTTTTTTTGAATTTCGTGAGAATTATATTCGTTTTGTGGAAAACGTCCAGTTTTTTTTTTTTTTTTTTCCTTATTGACGAGACAAATATTTGTTTTCTTCAACATTATTAGTTCCACAACCACGTAGTGGAATGGAATGTAAATAGGTATGTATTCATGAAAAATAAAAAAAAAATGGTTAAGTAGGCCTAAAATGTTCTGAAACGGCGAGGTTTTAAGTTTAAGTGAAAAAAATATGTCAAAAACTCTTATCTGTATTTTATGTATACATACTAGGGTGGTCCTTATTTTGGAAAAGTCCCGATTTTTTTTGAGTGCTCCCACTAAATCGGAAGTAGAGGCTTAGAAAATAATTATGAAACAATAAAAAGTCGAAAAAAAAAAATGATAACCCGTGCCCCACGCAGGTTGAATTTTAAATGGGATTTAACATGCGTTTTCCGTTTTCTTATGTTAAACCAAGCGTTGAGCACTTGATTTCCATCGGTTCAAGGTGAAACTTGGTAACCCCAGGTTTTAGATATCGCTGAATCCAAATATCATGTCAAAAACTCGTTTTTGACTAATGACTGCTGTCAAAAAAACGGTCAATAAAAATTCATTTTTTTTATTATTTAAAGTTTTAAGGATTTTTTTATATTTTAACAAAAAATCAAGTGTTTCGTTGTAAAAAAATTGGTAACGTGTTTTTCGCTAAATGACACTGTCAATTAAGCTGAAATGAAATTTTTAATCGGATTTTTAATTTTTTTTTTCAATTTCTGAGTTCGGAAAATAGTCTTAATTAAGTGTTTCAACACAGCTAAATCCGAATATGATGTCAAAAACGAGTTTGGACTCTTGACAGCTGTCAAAAGAGCTGTCAATAGAAATTCATTTTTTTGACGAATAAAACTTTTGGGTTTTTTATATTTAAATACAAATATAGTATAGTTTCGTCGTAAAAAAATTGTCATTTTTGCTGAATGACAACTGTCAATTTTTTTATTCTTTAATACTGTCAATTACATCTCAAGTAAATTTCAATTAAACTTTAAATGTTTTTTTCGATTTCTGTAAGGAGAGATATTATTAATTTCGAAATAAGGTATCGACAGGTGTCAATTTTGACACCTGTCGTTTATGTCAAAACACCGACATTTATAGGAAAAAAATGTTACGAAAAGAGTCAAAGAACAAACAAATGACTCTAACAAGTTCAAATAAAGGACTGAAGGTGCATTACATGTTAACCTACCACTCTTCCAAGTCCCGTCTCCGCAGTGTTTCTAGATCGGGCGCTACGTTGCCAGTTTCATTACTTAATTTACACACCTCGTATACCTTCTCGGTGATGCAATTTTTGTGATTTTGTTTTAGCCAAACATATAAACACAATTAAAATTTATTATATGGGTTACATTCGTCGTCTACATTTTAAAATGTTTGAATTAATATTTATGAATAAATAAAATTCTTACCAAACAAAAAATCGATAGTTAATGACAAAGGCACCAATAAAACAAAGGAAGAACAATAACCCTAGGGTTATATATAAGGAAGCGAAGAAAGAGACTTTAATGTATGCAAGACCTAGGATGTTCGGTATATTAACCCAATTTTGACAAAAATGCTGCATAAATATCCAAGAATATTTTTCAAGAGTTGAACTATTTGTTTCTTACACTACTTGGATTTGTTAATTTAATGCAAACATTATTTGATTACCCCGATTGTTAACAAACTACGAAGGCGATAAATTAGTTATGCGTTTTACTTGCACAGCCAACTTGTTAGGATAATATTATTGAAGGAGTTAATAGAGCCAGGATAATGGATAAACAATGTATAACAGGTAGATATAAACTCGGAGTGCACGTGTTCACCATGTGGTGACTATCGAATGGTAGAAAAACGGCGCACACATGGAAAAATCACATATCATTTGGCTTGACAAAAATATAGAAATTTCAAAACTGATTTTATCGATTACTGTTTACTTTTGTACACTTATGTCACTTAAAATATTGGAAAACAAAATGAGTGAAGAGTGTGAATGCTTGTAGATTTGCGTGTTTATTTTTGGTCTTTTGATCTCTTACGTTGAGCAAAATATTGACTAGTCGGCATCAAAAAAAGACGGAAACAATACAGAGTTAAGACACCGAGAGTTTTTTGTGAACAAACTTTTCGAAATTTGTTTTACTGTCCGTCGTCATTTCGAAAAATGACGACGGACGATTTCAATTTTGAAATAAATCTTTTTGGGGTTATATTCATATCATTTCATAGAGTTTTCTGGCATTTCATAAACAAAATTCACATATTTATCCAAGATATAGGTATTTCCATCAGTAAAATCATCAGTAAACATCAAAATTGAAGAAATAAATTACGATTTATTACTTTTTTTGATAAATAAAAAACGTGATAAATACACTAAATATCGAAATATATTTTGAGGATGTTTCTGATATACCTCATATACGTTTTTTTTATAAAAATCTTGGGATTCTAAATCATGAAAAATAGGGGGCCAGTTCAAAAATTTTGGCTCTAATTTGACAAAATCGCGGATGACACTAAAAATGTTTGTCTTTCAGCGCATTGCGGTGATATACCAGATAAAATTGTCCAAAGTGTCGTTACACATTAATCTAAAGATCACTTCTCAAGCCACATTCCTGTATTTTAACTCCACATTGTTTAATAGTGATTAACGGATAGTTCTGTTATATACGAGAGCTAACAAAGTACGTTTTACTCTCCTCTCTCTGTCTACCGTTAGATGGTATTAATCCCGCTAATGTTACGATTACCTAATCAGCAATCAGAGTGATAATTAACAAGGCTCTAAACCGCGCAAAGAGGCAATAAAATGCGAAAAACAGCGGTTAATTTGTAACTTAACAGGCCAGAACGAATGTCGGTTATTTATAGTTAAATATTTAACTGATAAAAACCATTTCTAGCGTGGTGAAATCGTTGGCAAATAGTGCGACTAAGATAATATAGAGTAAGGTATTCCAATCCTGCAATGCATGATGGGAAATGTGTCAAGAGGTCGCGCTGTCACACGTGTGTCTTGAAAACTAACTTATATTATGCCTAAGCTACATTTCGTTTCCTACAACTTTAAAAGTAAATCATATAATAATATTATTTAGTTTTAGTATTTAAATTACTAATTACAGCTAATTAATATTATTTGTAATGAAAAATAATTTTGGGACGTTGATTTATTTTGTTTTTATAATTTGTATTGCCCTGGGAGTTTGCATGAATGTAGCTTAGGTATTAGTTAGTTTTCAAGACGCACGTGTGGCGGTGCGACCTCTTGACACATTTCCCATCATGCATTGCAGGATTAGAATACCTTACTCGATATTATCTTAAGTGCGACCGACTTGCTTTTATTTGTATTTTGTTGGATGTAATATGTATTTAATATTAGACAGTCATCGGGTTGTAACTGACTGAATAAAAAAGTACGAAAAAAAGTAAGACTGAAAGTAAAATTTCAGTAGAATCGATGTAAAAAAAACTTTACAGCACATATTAAAACAAAAGTTCTTACATAAGAAAATACTGTTGCTCATAACAAACTAGTTGGGTGAAGCAAACTGCTTCAAACAAAATATAGAATTTATTTCTGAAGATATAATATATATATATATGTACAGGGTGTCCAATTTAACGTCTCGCTGTCGATATATTGAGTTATTTTTGAGCTAGAGAAAATCGAACGTTGAAATTATACAAAATTTTTCAAGGAATCTTAATTTGGCCTTGGAATGCAGAATATTGTTAAAAGATATTCCCAAAAAATTTGCTTTGGAAAATATTTATATATAAGTCGAATTTTAGTGCAGTATTGGATTAAATAATGTACGAGTCTTTGGAGTATGGCAAAATGTGAGTTCATTTTTCAATTGGAAGGAAATGATAAGAGGGGCCTTTTTCTCACAAATCCTTAGGAAGGATTTGTGAGAAAAAGCCCCTCTTATCATTTCTTTCCATTTATTATAAAAGTGTATGTTGTCACATCTAACTTCCGGTCTCGCCGAAAGTTAATTCAATGCCAGTTTGTTTGAGTCGCTGTATATATTTAGCCTTTATTTTTGTTATTACTTTTATCTTTCTGAATCTGTAAATATATAGCCTTGTATATAAATATTTGTATATAAATATCTGGGATAGAATTTCTTTTAAACATTAAAGTGACAATTTCATGAAAAATTGCAACTCAAGGACTTTTAGATATAAATATACAAAACCATATATATCACTGGATTAGGGAATACCAGAGAAATCTAACAAATGCATAACATACAAGGTGTCTCAAAAAAATACCTATAAATAAATAGTATAGTTAGGTATTACCGGAGAAACCGAAAGTCGTATACGACAACAGAAACTTTCATTATAGTTCTTGTTTCTATACCTACTCTAATAATATCTTTTTATGGAAATAATTTTCAATAATACCCTGTATAGTAATCCCGAGGCCAAATTCATATTTATTGGAAAATTCTGCAAATTCGGCGATTTTCCTTTTTAGCTCTTCTTCATAACCCATAATATCGGCAGCGAGACATTAGACTGGGACACCCCTGTACATATATGTATATAATGCATTTAATTGTTTTGGTATCAAGCATAGGTAAACAAAATGTAGCAGTTGCACATACATTGAAAAAAGTGTTTCTTTGATCAAAATTCCTGTGGCAAAGGACTGTTTTCTTATTTTAAAGAAAAATTTGTTTAAAATGAAGAAGGAAGGAAAATGAAACTATCTTGTAAATATATAATTATTGATTTGTTTAATTGCTAATTAAAATGAAGTCCTCTTCGCTTTGTCCACAAATACACTTTATACCCCATTATCTAACAACAAGTAAAGACATCCACACATTCCTTGTTACAAGTTTTTTATTGTCAGTAAGTATTTAAAAACGTTGATTTCTCTACTCCATTAGCCACAGAGCAGTTAGCTTTGTGAGTAGTTATCGGTAATTGGCTCTTATTCCATTCAGAGTTGAGGTCTATTGAATGTTTCATTAGATTCTAATGAGCGCTAATTATTCATGGTGAAATGCATTATGTTTTTTTATGCCATTGACAGAACGTATTGTACTCGATCACACATGCATATGCATGTACCTACTTAAGAGACGACTCTGGTTAGGAAGATATATTCAAATATTCTTCATGATAGAATTAGTTCAACCTCAAATACAATCCAGAATCCAGGAATAAAACTCGTAATATACGAGTTAGAGATAAACCATTAAAGTGGACCGGTGTGAAAACAGCCACAGTCAGCCACAGAAATTATTTTCCACGACGGTATGATATTTTATGACATTTAGTAATCCTGGTAGTTACACAAAAAAGTGGGAGGGTGGAAATTACCCTTGCAATTTTAAAAGCTTAACAATTTTGAAGACGTCGATTAAATTTTTTTACGTAAATTATTTAATTACAACATTTAATTATTTATAATAGCTTAATTATAACGTTTTGAAACCCACTGAAACTACCCACTGAAATCATTTCCCGGCCCGTAATAAGGGTGCATCAACCCCCTAGAAATAATAAAATTACTCCAGCTGCATTTGAAGATGTCGGTTAAATTTGTTTCACGTAAATTGCTTAATTATAACGTGAAATCCGTCTTCCCACTGAAACCATTTCCCGGGCCGTAATAAGGGGTGCATCAACCTCTAAAAATAATAAAATTACTCCAGCCGCGTTTGAAGATGTCGGCTAAATTTTTTCACCTAAATGGTTTTATTATATAGTTAGCAAACCCGTTTGTAGGTTGAAATCCTTTCCCGGGCCGTAATAAGGGTGCATCAACCCCTAGAAATTATAAAACTACTCCATTCACATCTGAAGATGTCAATTAAATTTTTCACGTAAATTGCTTAATTATAAACATTGTGAAACCTGCCTACCCACTGAAATCATTTCCCGGGCCGTAATAAGGGTGCATCAACTTCTAGAAATAATAAAAATTACTCCAGCCACATTTGAAGATATCGGTTAAATTTTTTCACCTAAATGGCTTTATCATATAGTTAGCAAATCCGCCTGTACGTTGAGATCGTTTCCCGGTCCTTGCAGACTCTAGCATTATTATTAGTGTGTTCGAGGTGTTTATGTCGTCGGTGTCGGTTTTACGTTAATAATAAAATGTCACATGTGCAAATCTCTAAAAAAACTATCATTTGCTGACAAAAATTCATCGGTGATTTCGAAGATTTGTTATATGATGGGGCGACCGTATTGTGTAGAGATTGTAAGGGAAAACTAAAAAAAAGAGTATGCCTTTGAGATTCAGTTGCCAGGTCGCACAACGTTATAACTATCTACCAACTAAACGCAGTGACTTACTAAAATGGATTACAAGTGCATTATAAAAACACACGGCTGTGGTTGTGTATTGACGAGACATCAGAGTAAAAAGACATTGTATTCAAAATGTTATAGTCCGTGTAAAGCCAGACCCTCATACACAACTATAGAAACTTATCTGACGCTACAAAGTGTTTACGAATCTTCTCCAGTTCTGATAGTACTGTTAACCAAGCTAAACAAAGCAATTTATGTAAAAAAATGTGACTGACATCTTCAAATGTGGCTGGAGTAATTTTATTATTTCTAGGGGTTGATGCACCCTTATTACGGCCCGGGAAATGATTTGAACCTACAGGCGAGTTTGCTAACTACATCTATAATAAAGCCATTTACGTGAAAAAATGTAACCGACATCTTCAAATGTCACTGGAGTAATTGTATTATTTCTAGGGTTTGATGCACCCTTATTACGGTCCGGGAAACGATTTCAACCTACAAGTGGGTTCGATAACTACATAATTAAGCCGTTTACGTGAAAAAATTTAACCGACATCTTCAATTGTACAAGCTGTAGCTTTTAAAATTTTAAGGGTAATTTCCACCCTCCTATTTTTTTGAGTATATGCAATATCATACCGTGGAAAATAATTTCTGGAATGTTTTTTCACTATTTTTGGAAATTCTGAAATAATTGTAATATTATATCTCTGGATGGGCGACCCTGGCTGTCTGTTTTCACACCGGTATGTTATTAATATAAAGACGTAGTCCAACTTACATTAAAATGACCTTCACAACACGAAACCAACAGCCGTAAAAATGTTTTAACATACAAATGCAGGCGTACCATAAGCACACCCACACCCTACAAATCAAAGCAATGACGTCACTTGTCTCCAGCTTCGCGCAGGGTACGTATTGTAACCTTGCTAAATTTTACATATTTATTTTGCACTTATTTTTTGACTTTATTTTTTAAGCGTTTTTGTTTATATTTTTTATGTCTTTAAACCATTATAGCTGTCGAATTTCATTATACATAGTTAGAAATTAATGAACATGCCTATTCCAGTCTCGTCTGTTTGAAAATTTTAACAAAACCCATTAAAAACTGGGAGAGGCGCTAAACGAAAGTGAGAAACAACTTGGCTTACATTTTATTATTTTGCATTATCCAAGGGCTGCTTTTAATATGAAACCAGCAACAGTGTATTTAAGCCGTGTCCCGAAATGACTAGTACAGAAATACTAAAGTACTTAGGCCCTATGGACTGCCTAATACCGAGGAAACCTTTTAATCGCATTTAAGTAGGGCGTTGTCTGGATTTCCCTATGTGATGTATGATTTATTCAGGAGAATAATGATTTCTAAAAACAGAAAGCTCGCCTCTCATTTCCGCCGCTTTGTTATTACAATAATAAAAACAGAGGGCCATTATAATGAGCGTAACAGAAAACCCTCTCGGTTTGCTAAAGCTCGTTCAGTACAAACTATTTTAGTAATAAAGAACATCTATCCACTTTGTAACAATTTTTTTGTTTTTCATTTAAGTAGTTTGGGAAAACTAGGTACTTAAATGAAAAACAAAAAATTTTGTTACAAAGTGGGTAGATGTTTTCGCAGGAAACAAGGGATTGTTTCCTGTAATATACAAAAAATTTTATCTAAAAGTTTCTATATCATCCCCTCATCAACTATTTTAGAAACATGGTACTTGTTCTTCAATGGGCTATATGTTTTTGATGACCATTTTCAATGGTACTTATTATACCATAAGAGTGCTTATTATCACTTAAATTTTATTGCGTGTAATACTGTTTTTGCAGGACTATTTTCGCCATGATTCTTTAAGAGAAAACTGTTATTTCTTATACATATACAGGATCGCTGATATATATGGAAACGGTCGATTATCTCCTAAATTAAGATAGCTAGCGGAAAATATTAAGACACAAAAGTTTTAGGGTTTTTTAAAATCTATCACAATAAAGAAAAATTAAGTATACAGGATCAGTCAAAAAGTCATGACGAAACAAAGTTGCTTTTTCCTTAATGGAACACTCTGTATATTATTCCACATTTCAATTATTCTCGAAATTCTAAACAAAATTCAAATGGCACATCGTTACCTAAATTTAACCGTTTTCGAGATATCGAATTTTGAAAATAACTTTTTACTATTCTCAAATTTATTAAAGGAAAAGCCCGAAATGATGGATATTTATTATGAAAATTACACAAGGTGGAAGATATGGATGATTAAATTTTAATTATTATTTTTTTTACAGAAAATAAAAAAGCATAATTGTTCAGGGTTGATAAAAATGCATGAAACGAAAAAATGTATTTTTTAATGAATGTCCTGGATATTTCAAATTTTATGAAAACAATAGTTATGCCAGAAAAAAAAGAGAGAAAACAAGTTTTAATAAACAACAAATAATTTTTTTTGGAATTCTATTTTATTATAAGGTGCTCAAAGTGTTCACCATTTACCTCCTGACAGTAATGAATTCGTTGAACAAAATTTTGTAGTGAATCTAAAAGTGTGTTAGGAGGAATGGTGGAAATTTCATGCCTCGATATTTTGCGGCCTATTTTTGTAGACTACATTTTTTTATGTGACCCCACAGAAAAAAGTCAAGTGGGGTCATATCGGGAGACCTAGCTGGCCATTCAATTGCCCCCCTGCGTCCAATCCATTTATCAGGAAAGGTTTCATCTAGATATACCCGTACCAAACGTCCAAAATGTGGAGGAGCCCCATCTTGTTGAAACCATATTTGTTCTGCCGGTAAATTGAGATTGTTATTGTTCGGGAATAATCGTCTAAGCTCTGGAATAATACGCTCTTGCAAAAGTAATAAATATCGTTCAAAGGTCAAATTTCCGTTTATAAAATAGGGTCCTAATATCCTAGGGAAGGTGTGAACTTCCTCCATCCAATGTGGATTTTGGTCTGACCAATACCTACAGTTGTGTCGGTTTACATGCCCGTTTAAACAAAATGTAGATTCGTCAGAAAACAATATGTGGTTGACAAAGTTGACATTTTCGTTTAATTTATCCATAATAACTTCGCAGAACTCGATTCTACGGTCAAAATCGTCTTCACTCAACTCTTGTAACATATGAATTTTATATGGATGGAATTTTTTCACGTTTGCAAATTTTTTGAATGGAATATCGACTCATGTTATGATTTACAGCCCTCTGTTGCGTCGAATTTATTGGATTTTCCACCACATCTAACATGACATTCAAAGAATTTTCTTCGTTTGTAACGCTTACTGGTCTTCCACTTTTTGGTCGATCTTTGACACCTCCAGTTTCATGAAAACGCTGCAATGTTTTTTGAAACGGTTGATTTAGAAAGAGGTTCCCGATCGGGATGCAATTCATTAAAAATAACCACTACTTGGTCAAAACTTCGTCTTCTATCACCATATCCTATGATCATTAAAATTTCAATACGCTCGATTTCACTTAAACGTGCCATTTTTGCGCGAAAATAATTTACACTAAATGTATTTTTGACATGTGTTGTCAAGATCATCACTGTTAGACAAAAGAACGAAGCGGCGTTGTTATGGAGCTAGAAACCTTCAAAGGTAACTTGATGGACTATAAACTTAATAAACTAAAATATTTTTGTATACTTTATAAGAAAATGATTTTCAAAATACGATATCTCGAAAACAGTTAAATTTAGGTATTCGATGTGCTATATGAATTTTGTTTATAATTTTGAGAAGAATTGAAATATGGAATAATATATGGTGTTCCATTCAATAAAAAGCAACTTTGTTTCGTCATGACTTTTTGACTGATCTTGTATACTTAATTTTTCTTTATTGTGATAGATTTTAAAAAAACCCTAAAACGTTTGTGTCTTAACATTTTTCGCTAGCTACCTTACTTTAGGAGATAATCGACCGTTTCCATACATATCAGCGACCCTGTATATTTTACATAGGTACACCGTAGTATGGTGCATGTTGATCGCGGCGATAAATCAGTGGATAAAATGCAGGTGGAAGATGGTGATCCGCGCGGGTTCAAATCCCGCCTATGGCAATTGGGACCTGTCGCAGTGTTTGGTTGTGTGTCCTACGTATTTTCCATGTGTACGCTTTCTCTTATACAAATTCCTAGAAGGAGAATGGCAATTTATATGTTCAACACAAACCATAATACAACTATCAGAAGCTGACGTGATGGAAAATATTTTATTTATGTAAATGCAATATTCCCTCAGTGTACTATAATCGAAGTTGCTATTAACTCAATAAGAGGAGAAATATAAATAATTTTTTTACCCAACTAATCTGATATACAGTGTGATTGTTCGAAGTCATTCAATAAAAGTATTAAAGCTTGTAGAAATTACTGAGTTTTTAAAATTCGGACTTTTTTAAGATTCGGCATACATATGCCGACAGACTTGATGAAAATATGTTCAAGTGGCTGCACTGCAACTCGGCATCAACTTCTCTATTTTAAATAGAATACCTTTTTTATTGCACATTTCGATTTTGCGCGTTATTTTAGATAGATGTTCATGAGGTTTTTTGAAATCGTATTCATTAGCACCATAACATTTGAAACTGTCTGTAGCGGTCATTTTAGAAAATGGTGGAAGAGGGTGTTTAAAATAGAAGCTCTTTAAACCATTTAAACTCTGTTTTTATGTAGGTACGTACAATGATCCATAATTTTACTTTATAGTTTAACGGAGAATTAAATTCCAACTCTATCGATCTATATTAGCATTCCCTATATCTATATTTAATAGTTTTTTAGTTAAAAAAAAAACTGGACGTTTTCCACGAAACGCCGAACTACTAACTTTTTGCCAACTAAGTTGACATCTTCAGGAGAAGATTAAAACTAATCTTCTTCTGAAGTTTTAATCTTCTCCTGAAGATGCCAACTTATTAATTTGATTTAGTTGGCGAAACGCGCGTTAAGAAAAGTATAGTAGTTCGGTGTTTCGTGAAAAACGTCCAGTTTTTTTTTCTATGCCCAGGTACCCACTCCAGGAGTTTTTTTAGTTATTTAAGTGTTTTTTTTTTTAATCTTATGACCTCTAATAAATCATATGATTTTTCAATAATATGCCATGAAAATTATTGTTCTAATGTTACTGTTACTGTTTTTAAACAATTGTATAATTTGTGTCATATTCCAGTTAATGGAGTTGTATAGTGTGCTTTCTGTTTTCATCAACATGAAAAATCAAGAATTTTCAAATATAGACATTAATTTATTATAGGGTTAAGATGCTTGGAAAACCACGGCAGTGACACTAAGACTGTGGAAGTTTTAGATGCATTATATTGTCTATTATTTAAAACGTTGACACATACCTAATTAAAAAGTCTACATATATACAGGGTGTCATATTATTATGTTAAAACTTTTAGAATGTGTATTCAATAGCTAATTTTAAAGGGGGTCTCTCATATAATTTTTTTCGATTAGGGTCCTCCCTGCAAAATGATTTGCACATACAGGACGAGACAAAAATACATTTTTAATTTTTTTATCTCAATAACGAAATAACGTAAGAATTCGAGATTGAGAAGAGTGTGTGTCTTTTACTAACGAAAGGATAACTTGGGATATTTTTATTTTCCCTCAACACCCGCATTGTGTTGAAATAAGCAACCCCAATTTTTATGTCAACTTTTTTGTGGGTTAATTTTTTTAACACTCCACTTTAATGTTTCCCTCAATTACATTGGACAAATGCCAAATACTTTACAAAATGAAATTAAATGAAACATTAACATGACACATATCTACTATGCGTTTTTACTAATTTATGTTTTCAGTATAAATAGGACAATACTATGATTGTATATTTTTTCCTTGATAAACGTTGCATATGAGAAAAATAGAAAGAGGTAAAAACGTTTGATTAAGAGCTGTGCTATACAGTACATATTTTTGTAGCGTTAAATAACACATTTATTGCACATTTCGATTCTGCGCGTTATTTTAGATAGATGTTCATGAGGTTTTTTGAAATCGTATTCATTAGCACCATAACATTTGAAACTGTCTGTAGCGGTCATTTTAGAAAATGGTGGAAGAGGGTGTTTAAAATAGAAGCTCTTTAAACCATTTAAACTCTGTTTTTATGTAGGTACGTACAATGATCCATAATTTTACTTTATAGTTTAACGGAGAATCAAATTCCAACTCTATCGATCTATATTAGCATTCCCTATATCTATATTTAATAGTTTTTTAGTTAAAAAAAAACTGGACGTTTTCCACGAAACGCCGAACTACTAACTTTTTGCCAACTAAGTTGACATCTTCAGGAGAAGATTAAAACTAATCTTCTTCTGAAGTTTTAATCTTCTCCTGAAGATGCCAACTTATTAATTTGATTTAGTTGGCGAAACGCGCGTTAAGAAAAGTATAGTAGTTCGGTGTTTCGTGAAAAACGTCCAGTTTTTTGTTTCTATGCCCAGGTACCCACTCCAGGAGTTTTTTAGTTATTTAAGTGTTTTTTTTAATCTTATGACCTCTAATAAATCATATGATTTTTCAATAATATGCCATGAAAATTATTGTTCTAATGTTACTGTTACTGTTTTTAAACAATTGTATAATTTGTGTCATATTCCAGTTAATGGAGTTGTATAGTGTGCTTTCTGTTTTCATCAACATGAAAAATCAAGAATTTTCAAATATAGACATTAATTTATTATAGGGTTAAGATGCTTGGAAAACCACGGCAGTGACACTAAGACTGTGGAAGTTTTAGATGCATTATATTGTCTATTATTTAAAACGTTGACACATACCTAATTAAAAAGTCTACATATATACAGGGTGTCATATTATTATGTTAAAACTTTTAGAGTGTGTATTCAATAGCTAATTTTAAAGGGGGTCTCTCATATAATTTTTTTCGATTAGGGTCCTCCCTGCAAAATGATTTGCACATACAGGACGAGACAAAAATACATTTTTAATTTTTTATCTCAATAACGAAATAACGTAAGAATTCGAGATTGAGAAGAGTGTGTGTCTTTTACTAACGAAAGGATAACTTGGGATATTTTTATTTTCCCTCAACACCCGCATTGTGTTGAAATAAGCAACCCCAATTTTTATGTCAACTTTTTTGTGGGTTAACTCTTAACACTCCACTTTAATATTTCCCTCAATTACATTGGAGAAATGCCAAATACTTTACAAAATGCAATTAAATGAAACATTAAAATGACACATATCTACTATGCGTTTTTACTAATTTATGTTTTCAGTATAAATAGGACAATACTATGATTGTATATTTTTTCCTTGATAAACGTTGCATATGGGAAAAATAGAAAGAGGTAAAAACGTTTGATTAAGAGCTGTGCTATACAGTACATATTTTTTGTAGCCTTAAATAGCCCACTAAAAAGTTATGACAAAAAATTATAGGGGTTGCTTGTTTTAATCCCATGCGAGTACTGAGGGAAAATAAAACTGTTACCTCAAGATGTCCTTCTATTAGTAAAGGACAACACCAAATCTCAAATTCTTACGTTATTCCATTAATGACATATTTTTTTGGGACGCCTTGTATTTGCGAGGGTTCTGTAGAATATACCATTTAAAAGTTTTATCATAATTATGGAAAACCCTCTGTATTTCGCAATTACAAAATGTTTTGTACCAGCAAAATAATGAACAAAAATATACAGTGGAGCTGAATTAAAACTCACTCACACATAAGGGAACCTAAAACATCTTCGTTACAAGTGAGTGAATGTTTTAACATATTATATTCTACCTGGAATTTTAAATTTTCCTGTTAAATACCACCAACTCGGTGAAGTTATAGAACGCATAGCTACGAAAGTTACGATAAAAATTACTCATAGTTCTGACTAATCGCGGTCAATCATGTGTTGACCTCTTACGTTTAAACATGCTTATCTTATTAGTCTTACTTGTCTGTAGATACTTTACGTATACTTAGTTTTTCATGTTTATGTTTTAAATGACTCCTAACAACTGCACACAATGAATTTTCGTCGACATTGGTATACTGTAGTTGAAATGGTGAGCAAAAAAAAGAAAATTGTAATAATCCTACACTACTTTAATCCTACAAACAGAATTGACTAGAGGGGGTATAAATAAATTACTGAAATAGTGTGTGTCGAGACACAACAGTGAAAACCAGACATATTCGTTATAAAATATGAATTTGTCAAAGTAGTATTAGTGATATGTTTCCGTAAAATTATCGATAACTAGTGCGAATAGGTTATAATAATCTAAAAAAAAATTCAACTTCGTCGACGTTTCGTAAAATTGTATTTCCATCCTCAGGACTAATTGAGTCTTCTTCAAAATAACTTCCTTCGGAAACCACACCGCGCTTATGACGGGTCTTCCATTCCTCATAGCAGTGCTGGAACACATATACTGAAATAGCCTTCAGCTGGTCGGTTACAGCCGTTTGAATGTTTTCTATGGTCCCAAAATGACGTCGCTCGAGGTGACTTTTCAATCTCGGGAAGAGAAATGATTTACAACGACTCAAGTCAGGCGAATAAGGAGGCTGAGGAACCGCAGGATTGTTTTTACCGGCTAAGAACTCGTTTAATGAAATGTAATTTTTCTCATCCCCAATTCGTTAGTCAAAACCTGATGCAACAGTTGTGTGATTCAAAGGTCTCAAAAATGAAGGCTTTCCATTGCGGGATTCATCTTCAATCGACTCTATTTCTTCTGCGAATGCCTTAAACCACCGAAAAAACACTGTCTTCGTAGGCGTGTTGAAGTTTTGCAAAAGTTTCCGTTGCGCTGTTTCTAAGTCTGAAGCAAAACCAGATAGCACACCGTTGTTCAAAATTAATGTCACTCATTTTTAAAACGCACTAGGAAAAACCGGTTTACGAAAACAGCCACAAAGAACATACAAATGACTAACAAGTTCAAACTTGAATTGAAGGTGCATAAATGTTAACCTACCGCCCTTTCCAAGTCCCGTCTCCTCAGTCTTGCTAGATCGGGCGCTATGTTACCAGTCTCATACTTAATTTACACACCTCATATATTGTGTTTACTGCAGAACATCTAACGACTATCTACTCGGAAGGTAAGTAAGATACTCAACATTTGTTGTGGTTTTTGTTTTTTGTTTGCGTCTGCGTCACTTGCTATGATTGCGATAATGTTGAAAAAATGAAAATTTATGAAAAAAGTCATGAAAGTATAAAAATAAATTACTGCGAAATAGATCTACAATTTGTTTTAAAAATTGTAAAGTGGAAAAAAAAATAAGTTAGCAGAAATGAGTCGCGCCACAGATATGTACGCATCATAAGTGTAATGCACTAAAGTATTTCACACGTTTGCCATATTTTAGTTTGCCATATTTTATTTTATAGTGTGAAATAGTTTCATAATTACTTCACATTATTCAAAGTATTACAACATCACTAGCTGATTGAAATTGGGATCATGGGATCATTGGGAACATTGAACAATGGGATCAGTATTTCAGCGATATTGATTCATGATTTGATTCTGAGGTGGAAGGAGGAGGAGGAATTTACAAATTATTCATAAAATGTCTCATCATCCTGATATGAGGTGTGTCAATTTAGTAATGAGACTGATTCTTTTTTTTTATTCGAATAGAATTATAATTCAGTGTTGCCTCTTTCAACATAATTTCATTGTGAAGCCACACAGCGCTGGAGACGGTTCTTCCATTCATCATTGCAGTGCTGGAACTCATATACTGAAATAGCCTTCAGCTATTTCACTCACTCGCATGATCCTTTTTCAAAGTTTTTCAAGAACCTCTCTGTAAAGTGTTGATTTACTGTTTGGCCTGGAGGCACAAATAGTAAATAAGTATTTGTGGACAATTCCCTGGCTATCAAAAAAGCAAAACAGCAAGCACTGAAGTCTCATCAGTAATGATATGTTCTATAAATGGGGATCATTTTCAATCGATTCCAAAAAGTCAAGACACCTTTCTCTCCTGACGTCCTTTTGTTCCCGCGGAAGGATTTTTGGAACCATTTTTAAGCAGGTTTTTTCTCATCCCCAATTCATTAGTCAAAATCTCATGACAGTGGTGTGATGATGAAAAACTCTTCCCTGATCATTCTTGTCGTCAACCGACGATTTGAACGCACAAGACATTTTCATCGGTTTTTGAAGATGCCTCCCGCTGCATGGTTCATCTTCAATCGGCTCTCTTCGTTATGAGAATGCCTTAAACCATCGAAAAACCTGGGGCTCTTGAAAAATCACCGTCTCCGAAAGCGTGTTGAAGTTTTGCAAAAGTATCCGTTGCGCTGTGTCCAAGTCTGAAGCAAAACCTGATAGCACATCGTTGCTCAAAATGACTGTCATTTATTTTTAAAACGCATTAGAAAAAAAAAAACGGTTTACGAAAACAGTCACAAAGAACAAACAAATGACTTTAACAAGTTCAAACTTGTACTGAAGGTGCATTACATGTTAACTTACCGCCCCGTAGGTTAAGTCCCGTCTCCGCAGTGTTGCTACATCGGGCGCTACGTTGCCAATCTCATTACTTAATTTACACACCTCGTATAAATTATTTCTTCTAACAGGTCGAATGTGCGTGGACTAGAAGATATATCTGAGATGCTGTCGCACGAAAGGGAAACTCCTAATTTATAATTATCTGTAAATGATTATCTTAAAGGATTTCTGAGACTTATTCTATTTAAGGCGTACTACCCACATCAACATCTTACATATAATGACTACTTTCGAAATACTCATATAATATCGGATTAGAAAACTTCAGTGAGCTTTCCTTTGGAGAGATATTTTCTCGGATAAAACTCTCGCGTTACTGATACGCCAGAAAATTTAGTAAATGTATTATCCGACGTTTCCTGTCGGATATTGTTTAACGTCTTCGAAATTTGCCAATGCGAAGTAATTAATCCTTGAGGTTTCGGGGTTGATTACTCCCCCTCGTATCGGTCAACACGTTGTTTTGTTGTCGCCTTGTACCCACTTCGATTTCTCCTGGGCAACTCAATATCGGTTTAATTTATACTTGAGATTTAATTTACCCTTCACAGAGTAGAATTAAATTCAATGGAGAAGGTATATAAAAAGACTTCTAAATACAGCGTTTTGATTATGTTAGATAAAGATGATATACTGGGTGTCCGAGTGGGTGTTCCAGAACGACATTAACAGGCGATCAATTATCTCCGTTAATTGAAAACATACAAATGTGAACTACCTTTAAATGAAAGAGTACTTACGATTACAGTCCAGAATCCGTGTTTACAACTCTTCAGAAGCCATCCTTAAGTATTTTTGTTTTCAAATGACGCCCTTTGAAACTAAACACCTACATTTAGTGCCAATTTAATTGAAAGGACAGTGATGTAACATACTAAAAAGGTATTGAAAAGTCATTTAGTGATTATATTAAGGTGTATTGCAAATTAATATAATTTTAAAGGTCTCTTTTAAAATCCTCTTCAAGAAATCTACACTTAATCGCCTTATCTTTAACAGTTATTATTAAGAGATATTATCCTTTTGGAAATCGGATACCTTTAACACAAGTAGTTAACAAAGCGATTTTTTGGGGATATTGAACACATATCAAGCACTAATTTTCTTCAGGGCTATAATTGTATAAGAACATTTTTAAAAAAATTGATGACAGTTATAATTATAAAATTACTACATCTAGACATTACATTAATTAGTGTTTTACATAACGGTCCATGTCAGTTAAATGATTGATCCTTTTCTTTACCTAGAATAAAATGTAAATGTCTACTTGTGTATAAAAATTCAAACGGATTAAGAATACTACAAAGATTACAATGTAAATTAAAAAAAATATATTACCTGTAGGTACTCTATTTCCATTCTAAATTGAAAATAGGTAGAAAAAAGCAAGGTTGTCAGATATATTCTAAAATTGCTAAGCTCACTATACAAGTATACTTCATACTTCCGTAAACTGTTAGTTCGTGACGTTCTTAGAAAGCTAGTTTAGAAATATTTAAAAAAAAATACATAGATATAAATTTATTAGTTAGCATTAAAATAAAGCGTTTAAAATTGCTGGACAAAATAATTATAAATTCAAACAACTTTATGTATATTACTATACTTAAGAAAATTTTGAAGAGCCGGCAACGGCGGCTGGCGGCACAGAGTAAACCACTGGCGGTAACACCGGTCAACGAAACTATTAGACTACTTTGCATTTAATACATTGCTAATACTTCTTCGGTCCACTGTGCCATAAATTTTTTACGACGTCGTTAAAATGATTTACGACTTTAGGCACTCAACTTGTTTAAGACGCCAGTGACGTGTATTTCAGATAGGTTTATTAACACAGACAATTTTTTGAGATTGTCTGGCTAAATGAGCATTATTTACAGCAAATTATATTACAAATATTAAGAGTTTTGTATGCAGGCTAATTTTAATCTCCTATATTGATTTGAATGAAAAAAAATATTTCACAATTTTCGAATTTATAAGATATATGCACGCCCATGGAATCATAAAGTTGCACCGCTATTTTTGTTCCCCAGGCGTATTTATCATTTTCAATTAAAATTAGAAGGACTATACATGTGTTTAAATATACTAATTATTTTTTGGTATTTGTTTCTCCTATTTGTGTAATAACCACATTGAATAAATTAATGCCTAGGCTCAATTCACTTACAATGGGGATGGTTTTGTCTAATGTATAATGAATGATTAATACCAAATCGAAGAAACGCCATATGCCGTAATTACTTAAAACTTTATAGTTTAGATTGTAGAAATATTTTTATTTTTAGCGATAAAGCAATTGAAAGTATAAATGTATGCTGTGGTTTATTCAAGGAAACTGTATATAGTGATAACTTCAAATAATATTGTTAATTCTTATTGTTAATTAGGCCGCTTCTAAAAAGATTATTGTAAATAATCTTAAATTGTGTACATCAGTTCTATGATTAACTACCTTGATTTGATGTTTGTTTACGTGGAGCATTTTTTTCCACGTCCAGAACCTTAGTTTGTAAAGTCAAATTTGTGTCCAGTTGAGAAATGATGAAGATATAACGCTGTTTTTTTGTTTTTTATCTGAATTAGTAGTAGCCTCTTTTTATGTTGATTTAACCTTAAAGTAAAGTAAGTATTTTTATTCACACGTATACATTTACATTGTATTTTAGGTAAAGAAAAGGATCAATCATGTAGATGACATTGTAGAAATCAACTGTATCTATTAATAATCATAATTGCTCAAAATATTGTCCATCAAATTGTTGACACCCTTCCAACCGATGACGTAATTCATTTCTAACATTGTTTAAAATTCATATGTTATTCTTCTTATTTCGTTGTATTTCTTTCTCTTAAATTATCTAAATTATTAAACCTCGTTTTAAAATCTATATTTTTTAAATAACTCCATAGAGATAAATCCATTGGGGCTAAATCTGGCGATCAAGCTGCCCACTCCAGAAAACCACTTCATCTGATCCAGCTGTTTGGGAAAACTGCATCGACTGGACGGGCATAATGAGCTGGTTGACACTTTAAACATTTTAGTGATTTAATTTTAAACATTTTATTCAAAGATATGCAAATGTAGTATTTTCAAATTCTCTAGGTATTAAAGATGACGGTGTTAAGTGTAGATTTCTTGAAAAGTGGTTTAAATAGTCACTATTCAAAAATTACATAAAAATGTATCATTCCATTAAAACAAACTGCATAATATGACGTCATAATTCACAAACTAATGCTGTCATGAAAATGATGCATGTAAAATAAATCAAAAATAAATGCCACAGTGTTTTTCAAAAAATTGTATGTATGCACGTCGTGTCGTTGAAATTCAAATACCAAATAAAACATAGTGTCTGTTGTGTTGGTTATAGTATGCTCATACATATCTGCCATACTAAATATGTATTATTATAATTCATTAATATTGTATATATCACAATGAAGCTGATGAGTTCATTCATCATGCGTGATTCTTCATTGAGTGAGACATTCATGCCATGCGAGTGATGTTCCATTCAATCAGTATCACAAATTCATATGCAATTGTGGACATTTAAATTTTTATATTTAACAGAAGGATCCTTTGAAATGACAGCAAGTACACCACACTTCACAAGTTTATTCTTAATTGTTAACATTGCAGCATCACTGAATTCATTATACGTAGGTACACTGAATTGTAAAAAGGCATGCTGTCAATCGTAAAATTCCATCAAGATTCATAATGTTCCCGCTTAAAATAACGTTGTCTAAATATTTCTCTGTTTGAAAGCTAAATACGAGAGGCCTTTACGACTCATTGGCTTCGAGTTAATAACTTTGCCGGTTTTATTACAAACAAGAAAATTTTAATACTTTGTTAATGGTTTAAAGTCGCATAAAGTCTTATATAAACTGAATTTACCACGGCTAAACCCTGACGGTGTCATAGAAGATAGTTTCTTTGAATTTCACCCAAGAGGATATTCAAAGTTACGCGCCATCGCGTTGTCGTCGGCGTATGTCCTCTCGGGTGCCATATCTCGAATAGTATATTGTTTATTACAGGATATAAACGTGTGTAGACAACGAATGGAAGAGTTATTGGACGAGAATATACCATACTTAGTATTTTTATAACCAAATATTCATAACAATAATGTTGACTCGTACCTACTAGGTAAATATTTTATGTATTTATATGAGTAACTGTTGCGTAAAGAATCAGTACCTTCTTCCTCATACCATTTTTCTAATAGGTTAAGAACTACGAACTATAGATAACATTTTCCACGGAACGAGAGAATTTCCGTGATAACAACACAGTTCAATATGAGTTTATTCTCTGCTGATTTTTAATAATAATTAGTTTTTATTTTGTTAAAAGTAATTTCTGTACCTAAGAATTTTGGATAACTTACAAAAGACGGAGTTAAAATTATACTGTATTCTAGTAATATATTCTGTAACTATCTGTAACTATTCTGACGAAAATAGTATGCAGGATATTTCAGTTGGGAGGAGGTACATATATATTCGTATATCTTTAGCTAGCGACGTGGTGACGTAAAGGCGGAATGTAGTCAAGAAGTTGAGAAGCACTTAAGGATGGTCCTACGAGGTATGTAAATTAAGTAATGAGACCGGCAACGTAACGTCCGATCTAGCAACACTGCGGAGACGGGATTTGGAAAGGAGGTAGGTTAACATGTATTGCACCTTCAGTACAATTTTGAATTTGTTAGAGTCATTTGCTTGTTCTTTATGACTGTTTCCGTAAACTGTTTTTTTCTATTGCGTTTTAAAATGAGTCACTTTAATTTTGAGCAACGGTGTGCTATCACGTTTTGCTTCAGACTTGGACCACAGCGCATCGGATACCTTTGCAAAACTTCAACACGCCTACGTGTGTTTTCAAGAGCCCAGGTTTTTCGGTTGTTTAAGGCATTCTCAGAAGGATGAGAGTCGTTTGAAGATGAACCACGCATCGGAAGGCCTTCATTTTCAAGAACTGATGAAAATGTCGATAGAATACTGGATCTTACGTGATCAGATCGTCGGTTGACGACAAGAATGATCGGAGAAGAAGTAAATTTGAATCGCACCATTGTTCATCAGATTTTGACTGACGAATCGGGGATGAAAAAATCTGCGCCAATTTAATAAACGAGTTTTTAGCCAGTAAAAATATTCCGGTGGCTCCTCAGCCTCCTTATTCGCCTGACTAGAGTTCTTGTGACTTTTTTCTTTTCCCGAGATAGAAAAATCACCTCAAGGGACGTCATTTTGGGACTATTGAAAACAATCAAACGGCTGTAACCGACCAACTGAAGGCTATTCCAGTATATGAGTTACATCACTGCTGTGAGGAATGGTAGAACTGTCTCCAGCGCTGTGTAGCTTCCCAAGGAAGTTATTTTGAAGGAGGCAATCTTGAATTGTAATTCTATTCGAATAAAAAAAGTTTTAAAAATCAGTCTCATTACTTATATTACATGACTCGTATTTGCAGTTTCTTTTTGACAGTACTGTATATCAGTGTATTTTTACTTGGATCTTTCTGCATGACACAGTTATCACTGTAGATAAGTCGTTCTTTTACCAAACTGATAACTGATTTTTTAGCATGTATTTACTGAGATCATCTCAAAATATGGACCAAAATAATATCATAATTGCACAAAGCTCCATTTAGTTCTAACCCTAGAACGAGAATTCCCACCCCCTTACTCCGTTATTTTTAAAGTTACGAAAACAATTTTTGACAGGGGTAATTTTTTCTAAAGAAATTTGGAATATCTAAAAAAGAAAACATTTGAAACACAAATGTAGAAACTATTGAATTAACAATATTTTTTCTAATGGAACACCTATATTTTCATAGACATAAGCAACAAAAAATGAAGACAGTAATTTTTATGTTTATTTTTGACAACAAAATGGAACTATTCATGGCTTACTATAAATTACCATCATATTGTCGCGTATATTATTTGATATATTTGATGTATAATATTTTTTAAAAATTGTGGAAGAAATTACGATATATTTTATATCGTTGTAATCAGAAGAACAAGCGGAATTCAACAAATACAAAAAATATATGGTATTTAATTATAAAAAAAATCAAACAATTCAACAAATCTTTCAATTGATTTTCTGACAGCATATTCTGAAATTTCAGGAAAATTGAGTTGTCCCTGCTTTTTTAAAAAAAAAAAAAAAAAAAAAAAAAAAAAAAAAAAAACCCAAAAAAAAAAAAAAAAAAAAAAAAAAAAAAAAAAAAAAAAAAAAAAAAAAAAAAAAAAAAAAAAAAAAAAAAAAAAAAAAAAAAAAAAAAAAAAAAAAAAAACCCAACGCCCCCCCCCCCAACCCCCCCCCAAACCGGGGGCGAGGCCCCCCCCCCCCGAAAAAAGCCCAAAGAAAAAAAAACAAGAAGACAAAACCACACACCCCACCCCCCACCCAACCCACCCACACACCCCCAACAAAAAAAAACAAAACACCCAAAAAAAAAACCCCCCCCCCCCGAGAGGCGGGGGCCCCCCCCCCCAAAAAAAAAAAGAAAAAAAGCAGAAAACCACCAACAAAAAACAAGGGGGCGGGGCCCGGATCCCGAAAAAGGGCGCGGCCACCAGCCCCCCCAAACCCCCCCCCAACAAAAAAAAAACCAAAACCCCCCCCCAAGCCCCCCCCACAAAAGGGGGACCCAAACAACCCCCCCGCCCCCTACTACTATGTTTTTGTTATCTCTATATATTGAGTTATCCTGTATTTGCAATTTTTTTTCGTAGCTCTAAAAAATAACGGAGAAAAAGAGGTTGGGATTTCTCACGAACTCATCCGGTACCATGTAAAGAGTTTTCATTTATATGTTGAAAGGTTTTTCTTTTAAGTAACACTTCTTTTAAACAATCCTTTGTAGAATAATTGAAAGTACATTATACTGACGGTATTAAGTATGCCATTCTGTAATAGTTATTAACCCTTAACCTAAGACCACGAGTATGCTATACCGCCACATAAAATACAAATAAAATACAAGGACCATTAGAATAACGTTTAGGTTACTATTTTTGGTTACTTTTCTTTTGTTCTATATATAATAATGAAACGTGTGTTTTTTTCTTTTGTGAGCATAAGGTCTGTCATACTGGCAGTCAGGGTAAAATTTATGAACGTCCCGGGTTGAAGGTTAATTATTAAGTATTATTATTAGCTCTGAATTTAGAAAGTCTCGTTCGGAATAAGGCAAAAATTCTAACATACTCGTAATAGAATTAGGCAGTGACACTCAAACGAATTTGATGTATTTAATAAAAATCTAATAAGTGATAATTAATAAAATCATTTTGATTAAGTGACACTGCCACACAAAAAAAACGTTGTCTGAAATGTACATGCGATATATGGTTTCCAAAGTATTTTTCCCACTGAACACGAATCCGGATTGAATTTTCAGTATTGTCAGAATTGCTCCATCACCCTTCAGTCTTCAACAAAATGCTGTAGAATCTTCAGAAAAATGAAGACTGTGTGCTTACAAACCGTGCTTTAGGTGTGATACATGATTTCTGAAGTATTTTTTTCCGATTAACACGGATCCGATATCAGAATTACACCATCTATCTGAAGAGTTGAGAGTATCCGGATTGTGTTCAGTGGGAAAAATACTTCGGAATCCATATATCGCATGTACATTTCAGACAACTTTTTTTTTGTATGTAGTGGTGTTATTATTAACTCCTTAACGCACATGCCCGAGCGGTACTCGGGCAAGCGTTACTGCCAAAATTGTGCATGCCCGAGAGGGACTCGAGTAGACACAATATTTAGTTTACTTTATGATTCACCAACGAACAGGACTCGGGTAATGCTACAAATTTATGAGAAGCGAGAAAATCACGTAACCTTGAGTGGCGGCTTGTTGTCATGTTGCTTTATGACACATCGCCATATGTTTACCCTAAAACCTAACCACTGCAGCGTGCAAGGTTTAGTCTACAACCTGATTGCCGCTGCGGATGTGTTTAGGCTTGGCGTTTTACGATTTTTTAGTTTGTGTGTTTAGTTAGATTTGAACTAAGTTTTTGGAGTTATTCAAAATATTAGTAATTTTGGAAAAACACCGTAAATCAAAATGTCTGAGAATACCGATGATTTTGAATACGCAGAGTTATCTGAAAGCGGTTCAGACGAGATTGACATTAGCGATAGTGCTATAGAATGGGATGGTAGTTCATCAGATGGAAGGGATCTTAGCTCTGTAAGAAGTTGGTGTAAACTTAGCGTACATCAAGCGAATCCACCTCCTCCTCCTCCTCCTTCATTTTGACTATATTTTGACTACCAATAATAATTTTTTGAGCTCACATATATTTACATGTTTAACAGCAATAAAAAAAAATATTTTTTTACCGTTTTTTCGAAAAAAAAAACGTGCGTTAATGGATTAATAAAAATGACAAAAACAACTACCGATTATATATTTATATAATAAGTTATATACATTTTCGTTTTTTGTAAGGAAGCATGATTGGGGTCCCAACTTTATACTTTAGGAGATGATTACTAGACGATGGTTAAGTACCAAGTAGAAGGCTATAATAATAGCAAAAAAAAACTTCAAACGAAATCTACAAAAAAAAATAAAAACAATAAATATGTGCCCTACTAGAAGATCTTAGATCTCTAATTTTTTTTATGTGTATTTTTTTCACTATTACCAATTGAATATATTTTTTTTATTCTTGTGTTTTCTACAGAATATTCATGTTGCTTAAAGATACAGACATTGTAAAATATGAAAATGCTGAGGTGAAATAACAATTCCAGTTGCTACATATTTCGAAATTTCGAAAAATTACAAGTGTAAAAAGACTTAGTGATTATGAAAAAATATATATTTCGCAAATATGTTGCAAACTGTTTCCACTACTCTTAAACTACTGGTACTACTCGAAGAGTTCACGGCTACAGCTACAGCAGAAATGAGCTCGGATACAATAATTTCAGGTTTGTGCATTCCGCAACCAGGAGGGACAAATTTGTTGCACTGGACATTTTATTGCGTTTTGACTAAAACGTAAAATAATGGAAATTAAGTAATTAACAGTCCTTTCTAAAATTTAACGAAAAAATTAAATCTCGCACCCTGCGAAATCCCTATTTGGTACACTGAAGTGTTTTTTGAATTGTTTTGCAGAAATGCAGCGGCACCAAAGTTTGTAGATACACTAGTAACAAAAATTAAAGGATATTAAAAAAATTCCAATTTATTGGGTGATTTTCAACAAGGGATAATTCGGAGAAAAATGGTTGTACAGAAAATAAAAAAAGGAAATTTTAGCCTCAAGCGTCTAGTTTTCAGATCTGGACTTAAACATTGTATATAGCGGGAGCGGGAGCGGTTCTCACGTAATCATCCGAAAACCAACAAAAAAAATTCCAAATTTTTGGTCGTCTTTAAAATGGTCTGTGGGCTTCAAGCATTTTTATGTTCATCATGCGACCATAAAGCTCTTTTAGACAATTTAATCAGCTTTAATTTGACCTCTTAACGAGCTCCGTACGATGATTTGCCGCGGAGTTATCGTCGATCAAAGCAAAAAAATCCTTTTCAACTTTGACAATCAAATACTCGGGAACTAATGATCGTACAGAAAATGGAGGTAGGGTTTTGGAAACTGCAAAACATTCTCTATTAGACACAATCGGAGGATATTGATAAAAAAAAATTTTAAGCGATAATGTTGGCTGAAAAAAGTTAAAAATTTGTGAATTTAAGGATATTTGGAAAATTTGGTATAACTTTTTATATAGTGGATGAACGAAAGGATATCGTCGGTAATTTTTTAACCTCAAAGTGTTCCATAGTTGCAAAGCGCTGCGATTTTTTTTCTTAGTGCCCCGAAAGTTTTTTAATTTATCGTTTTGGCCAAAAATCACCGTAACAAGAAATTTTTCAATTTTTTATGCATTTTTTCAACTTCAATATGATTTTTTTGGCGACAATCCATTTTTTTTTGCTCAAAAACATTTTTGAAAAAAAGAAATTTAAAAAAAAAATGTTTCTTCGATTTTCTCCGAGTAATGTTTTTGATAAAAAAAAAAATTGATTGTGGCCAAAAAAAATCATATTGAAATTGAAAAAATGCACGAAAACCGAAAAACTGCTTGTTACGGTGATTTTTGGCCGAAACGGTAAAGGACCCCGCACCAATCAGATGGATTTTGGTCACCGGCCAATTTTTCTGGGGTTGAAATATGTTGTACTTTGAATCCCCCTGAACAAAAGTTTTCATGGCACCAAGGTCCAAAAAATCAACTCCAAGCGAGTTGATCCGCCAAGCGAGCCGTCGAAAGTCAGATATCTGACTTTCCACGAGCCGATCAAAATCGAAATTTTTTGGAATCTATTGAGTTTAGCAAAAATTATCTAAGAACAAAAATGTCTTAGAATTAGTCAAAGAATATCCATTTCAGAATTTTTAGAGGTGATTTATGATTTTTAAAAAATGGCGAAAAATTGCTTCCTTCCTTCTACGAAAAAATTTTTCGTAGAAGGTATTCATTGACTAATTCTCAATTCATTCACTAATTCTCAACATTGATTTGAGGGTATTCATTGACTAATTCTAAGACATTTTTGTTCTTAGATAATTTTTGCTAAGCTCAATAGATTCCAAAAAATTCCGATTTCGACGGCTCGTAACTCGCTTGGAGTTGATTTTTGGACCTTGGTGCCATGAAAACTTTTGTTCAGGGGAATTGAAAGTACAACATATTTCAACCCCAAAAAATGGGGTTCTTTTAAACCTTCGGGGCACTAAGACAAAAAAATCGCAGCGCTTTGCAACTTTGAGGGTTTTTTGGGGACACTTTGAGGTTAAAAAATTACCGACGATATCCTTCGTTCATCCACTATATCCAAAGTTATACCAAATTTTCCAGATATCCTTAAATTCGCAAATTTTAACTTTTTTTCAGTCAACATTATCGCTTCAAAAACATTTTTTTATCAATCGCCCCCGATTGTGTCTTGTAGAGAATGTGTTGCAGTTTCCAAAACCCTACCTCCATTTTCTGTACGATCATTAGTTCCCGAGTAATTGATTGTCAAAGTTGAAAACTTCTTTGCGTTGATCAACGATAACTCCGCGGCAAGTCATCGTACGGAGCTCGTTATGAGGTCAAATTAAAGCTGATTAAATTGTCTAAAAGAGCTTTATGGTCGCATGAAAAATTTTAAGTCCACAGACCATTTTAGAGACGAGCAAAAATTTGAATTTTTTTTTTTTCAGATGATTACGTGAGAACCACTCCCGCTAAAAAATTTTTTGAGTTCAGATCTGAAAACTAGACACTTGAGGCTACAATTTCCATTTTTTTTATTTTCTGTACGACCATTTTTCTCCGAGTTATCCCTTGTTGAAAATCACCCAAAAATTTGGAATTTTTTTAATATCCTTTAATTTTTGTTACTAGTGTATGTGATTCCACGAGAATCATTGCATTTAATTACCAGTGATCATCGAAACGGTTCTGCAGTGTTAACCTCGATAACAACGTCAATACAATTTCTATTGTTACTTCTTCGTTGGGCTGTTCAATTGGGTAAACAATTTCGAATTGAAGTATTCATCGCAGTATGCCTCGGATCGTATTTACATTGGATATACTCGGAAATACTGTTTGCTTAAGAAATGCGAGATGGAACGGAAGGCGCAACAAAATTGAAATTGGCTCGCATATCTTTATTTAATTCGTGGGTCGAGGTCGGAATAAACAATTATTTGTGTGCTTATGGTAACGGAAATATTCATTTCTTCTTTCCTTTATCGTAATCTAATCCTCCTTGCGTATGCCTAATATTTTGCGAAACATTCGAGTGGTGCCGATAAAATCACAGACGTTGATCAAAATCCATTCGAGATTAATTTACTTTGCGCTAAAAAATTGAATCATTTATTTGAAACTTCATATCCCTATAAAATGTCCTTGTGAGATAACGAAGCGATAACAAAAATAATGAAACAATAGATTTTATTGGAAATGTATTTTTTCAAATAAAATGAGAAAGTCAGCATTTATTGGAAAATTCTTGGTAATACAGGTGTGTGCAAATAAATAATAGTCAGTAATTTATATTGTAGTAGGTAGTTTTCATAAATAACAGGCGGTCAAGAAAATAAGGACACTTTAACGTTTAGCATGAAATGTGAAAAAAAAAAACGTGAAAAACAGAAAATATATACAAAATTAGTATTTCTTCGAATGTCCCTTTTCTTTTAACAGCAGCACATCTCGGCACGGACCCAATTTTGTCAAATGTCAAATTTCTACAGGCATATTTTTCCATATCCGCGTTACTGTTTCAAAGAGTTCAGTAAAATTTTTACATTTTTCATCAGGAAGGCCCATTTCTACCTTATGCCAAAGGGCCATTTTCTGTTGGATTGAGGTAGGAGCTGCATGAAGGTCAGTCGATCCTGGAGCCACTGCTTCACTGTACAGGTACGTTATGTGTGGTTTAATCCTTGTCTTGCTCACAGATGGGCGACGTCCACAATGGCATGTTGACATTAGAGCTTGCCCACAACACACTTCAGTACGCAAAGCACTCAACAGGATAAGATCTATATGATGTAAATTCGAAAATAAAGCTAACGTAGACTGCTCCATTGTATTCTGGACTAGTTGACTTTCATGTCGAGGTCCACAATTTTTAATACGTTGAGAATGCAAACATGTCGACAATGTCAACAATTGAGTAAACTGCTTAAATATATTTCCAGAACTCATACAAATGAACGCTAAGCTAGCTCATAATCACAGCACGTTAAACCGCAATGCCTATGGTCTAGAGTAGCGATGGGATAATTTGAATTAAAATTCATTAATAATTTGATTACTGGGATACTCGCAAACATCCGATTATGCATGTTGATAATTCGGATTATTAAAAACACTCGATTTTGCACATTACTAGTCCAGAGCCGATATATGTCAAATATCAACCAAAATCCGAAGCAAGGAATGGCAAAACATTCTTGCAATAAAACTATCCGTTTAGTTATCTTTGACTGTAACCTCGCTGCTCCAGTGTTTTTACACGCCTCTATCCTACTAGGATTAAAACGGCTTTACAAAAATTATACTTAGCGGCACGCTTCCCGTTTATTTTTATTAAATAAAATTTAAGGTATTTTTTTTATTATACTTTCGATCACTCGTCATTTGAAAGTACAATTACAATAAAGAGAAGATCAACTGTCAGAACAACACCGAAATATAAAGTAATAAATAACGCAACTTTTTACATTATTTACCCACTGTCGACGTTGTCGACATTGTCGCCATATTGTTGACGTGTCGAGGTCAACAATAAAAGTCAACACATCGACGCCCATCTCTGGTCGTGCTGATATTTCCAAATTAGTGGTAAATTGTCATCCGCATATGGCTTCATGACGGTCTTTTAATACTTCAGCATACAAATTCTGATGCACGATTTCAATAACATCCACAATCTATCTGTATGTACTATGTGCTCCAACTTTAGTTTGCCACATTTAGATGATTTGCTGCAACCAATGTATTATGGCTTATTTAAGTAGAGCGTTTTATTTATATTTATTAGTGAACTTTTGCGAGTTAAAATGACTCAATTTGAAATAATGGGATAACTTGTATGTATACCCAAAACAACAAATTTTATTGTAATAGATCCGTGTTTTACCAGAGGTGGCTCCAGGATACCTCTATTAGTCGTTTCTAAAATTTAAACAGGTCACCTTATACATGTGATGGTGATTGTTGTAGCCCAACTAATCGGCAAAGGCACCATAATCACAAGAACTTGCATACACACGGTAACCGATGCTACAACTGTCCATACTGCCATTTGAGTTTCCATAAATTATCAATAACTGTTCCATATGCTTAGGTGTTAAGCTCTAGCGCCTGTCAGTTAAAATAGCTGCCTGTACCCATGTGTTCCAACGAGTCTCCATAGATTACGCTGGTAGTGGTGTCCTTGGTAGAACGTCCAAACACGTTTTTCTTCTGGATGTTGCTTTCACAAATACCTGTATCACATTCACTTGTATCACATTCAAGGCTGTCAACACTAGAGTAACAGTTTCGGCAATTGGGTGAAACCCGTGTACCAAACATGTGACGTGGATTAAATTAATGTATGTCCCTGAAGCTTTCAAATGAACTTTCATGGCTTTTTCCTCATCCAGTCCCTCAACCACTACGCTAGGTATGCTATGCCCTGTAACATCCGCTGTTTCGTCAACGCTAAGCCATATATGTAGGTTCATCGTGCAATTCCAAGACGGTATTTTTTTTATGTCATCACACAGTTGTGCTATGTAAAATCGTCTAAAAGTTGTTTCTGCAGGAAAACTAATTTCGCGTAGTTTCCACTCATAGCGTTCTGGACAACTTGAACTGAACTCGGGATGATCTAATTTGGCGAATGGAATATTACACGCTGTCTTCTCGAATGTTGAGTAAATCCAAGTTAAATTGTCTTTGTGTGTCTCCCGCACTCACACTACCACTTACACGAGCTTTATCTTTGTCAGTAACAACATGCTGAAAAGCATATGTTTTTACGTGCCAAGACAGTGATCATATTGTGGACACTATATAGAAGTCGAAATCTTTTGGTAGGGTTTTCCAACAAAAGTGTTTACCTTACAAACCACAAACCTGTAGGCAATTTCGAAGCAATAATGAATTCTGGATGCAGGTATTTTTCCCTTAATTAATATTACTCGTATTGTATATTCAAACAAACGTTTTGTTTGATTTATTTGAGTATTTTCCAAAATTACCCCTTTTCGAGCGCAGATATTTAATGGACTAGGGGTGTTCCATAGTTAATTTTTACTTGTCAGAAACTAAGTTCCGCCATGGAAATCAGAATAAATCGTATAGCGATTCAAACTAAAATTAACTTTGCTCGGCCCCAGTTTGCCTACAGAAAAGAGTTTGTTACATTGTGTGTAACATACTGCAGGGAACTAACTAGAGTAACTTTAACAATGCCGTTAAAGAAACTTGACAGAAAGTTAAATTGATTAATGTACTCAATTAGTGAGTTTGCTGAAATATGCACGTAGATCTGGTATGATTAAAAAGTGAGTGGCGTATGAGGAATTTATATTTTCCGGTCCATTTTTTTTTCACAAAAAAAATCCTCAAATTTTCTTTGTATATATATTTTAAGTTTTAATTTCGATGAAAGAATCTGATAGACATGTTTCTTTAATAAATTTAAAATATTAATACGTTAATTACAAGGATTTTAAAATTTTCGAAGCGGGAATTTACTTTTCGCGCATAAAAAATATTCTGTTCTATTTTTTTTTTTTAATAATATACGTATAAATAAGAGCATAGTGGAATGTTTTAAATATACGTACGAGGTGTGTAAACTGAGTAATGAGACGGAGGTGAGTTTTCAATCTCGGGAAGAGAAAAAAATGACAAAGACTCAAGACAGGTGAATAAGGAGGCTGAGGAGCCACAGGAATGTTTTTACTGGTTAAAAACTCGTTTACTGAAATGGTTGTGTGACAAGGCACATTGTCGTGATGCAACATCCAGTTCTTGATGTTTGGAGACACGCATGACTGTTTTTAGAAGTTTTTCAAGAACCTCTCTGGAAAAGTGTTCTTTACTGTTTGGCCTGGAGGCACAAACTCTTTGTGGACAATTCCGTGGCTATCAAAAAAGCATATCAGCATACATTTGATCTTCGACTTGCTCGACTTGCTTTTTTGGGCTTGGAGAGCTTGAAGTGTGCCATTCCATGCTTTGGCACTTGGTTTCCGGATCGTACTCAAACACCCAAGTCTCATCACCAATGTATAACACGTTCCATAAAATGGGGATCATTTTCAATTGATTCCAAAAAGTCAAGACACCTTTCCCTTCTGGTGTCCTTTTGTTCCTGCGAAAGGTTTTTGACATTCTATGGCTTTATTATGGGATTGCCCCAGGAAAATATTGCGATCTGCGTCATGGTTTTGCGTCACGTCACGCTTGGTAAAGATGGTTTGCCTAATTCCTGAGTTACAAATGACAAATTGTTTACTTTTACGTAAAAAGTCTTTCAATTACCAGTTATGAAAGTCATAATAAAAGGTTAATAATAAAAAAGTAAACCAAGCTGAACTAAATTTTAATTTAGTTTAGAGTTAAAAATTTTAAAGTAATTAGGATCATTTCTTTATTTTCAAACTCAACTGCTGGTCAAAATTAGTATAACACTTTTTTAGATTAGCGCCATTTGCGTTAAAATGTCGTAAAATTAGTAGAAACAGGTACTTTTTGGGTGCTTTACATTACAGGCGCTGTCCCAGTCGACATTTTAGGCGTTTAAGTCGCAAAGAACACTTGTCGCCCGTACCGAGCATCTCTCACGAATTTCGCGTCGGTTCACACAAATGAAAAGGAAGGTTGCGTTTACCCAACGAGCCATCTTTCAGGAATTTTCACCAACAAAAAATTTTTTTGGAGGGGGTCAAGAAAAGAGGGTGGTGGGAAAAGGGCAAAAGAGCATTTGAAGGAGACGGACAACTCAGGGTATGCCTTACCCCACTAATACCCAGTAACCCCACGCATCCAGTTGTAAGCCCTGCTTACAACTCCTCAACGCATCAATTTGCAGGGGGTGAGTTGTGGTGGAATTTTACTTTTGGCTCTCAATTGGCCGTCTGCAACTTCTAAAATCGACATCCAACGCAACCTCAAACAAGAACGGAACCAGAGGGGGTGGGGGTTGGGGTAGGGGTGATCTGGAGAAGTGATTGAGTTCAAAGCGTGAAAGTGAGTTATGGCATCCCACACCAATTTATTTTGAAGCGTTATGATTAATGGAATCGCCCAACAGGGGTCAAACCATGCAAAACCCAGCGTAAATGGAGAAAGGTGACGGAGTCTAGATAACAGTTAAAGGGATGAGACAGCAACCAAATGCTCAGGACTTGTTGGGGAGGTTTTATTGTGTGCCAGGATGGGGTTTTTACCCGACACCGTCCTTCTCAATTCATCTAGTAGGTCTCTAAATTGTCATCAAAATCTTGTAAAATCCAATCCAGTTCTGCCGCCGTCGTCCAACTTGTCTTAATAGTTCGCTGATCATGCTGTCAGCTTCTTCAGACGTTTTCCAGAAACTATCTTGAAACCTTCTTAAAAAGCTGACAGCATGATCAGCGAAACGTCAAGGACATGTTAGATTACCGCGACAGAAACCCTTTAAAGAAACAGCGTAGCGATTTTGTTGTTTAAAAACGATGTTAAAATTTAAAAATCACAAATGTCTAACTCGAATAGAACGCAAATGGCGCTAATCTAAAAAGTGTTATGTTAATTTTGATGAGCAGTTTATAAAGATAGTTTAAAAACGGCAGGAACTAAAAATGTCTAGATATCTTTATGAATGATCCTTAAGTTTCAGTAAAACATCAATTTTCCTATCACCTCAAGGATGTACAGATTTGGTCTTGGTACTTATTACGAAGAAATAAAATATATGTGGAAGAACTGTCAATGCAAACATATGAAACGACAATGCCAATGAAGTACATAAATAGTTAAGTTATACTTAAATATTTAAAACAATTTATGATTATATAGTCGTGGTAACACACACTTTACACAATCTTCTACAAAAGAATTATCTCTGTAAGTTTACGTTTTATGTGTGGGCAGCTGACAAAAGAAGGGCTTGTGACAGGATTTATTAAAACAAAAATTGTATCTGTGCACGGTTACCTACAATACCTACATACATGTAACATATAAAACCTTTTCATTATGTCTCGTACCTATTATATCTACTTGAAAACTTGAACCTATTGACTCGGGTCTCAAAATCTAGTTAAAAAACTTAATCCCGTCTGCCACGTTCAAGCTTTGGTAACCAGTAACAACTGACCGTGAGTAATAATCGTTAGATACACGTGGTCACGTATTCATGTAAAAATTGATTTGTTTAAGTAACGACATTACGGTCTATCCTATTATAAGTACTAGTTCGTGACTCTTCAGAACATCAGATTGCGAATGATGACACGGTGACTGAAATAACTATTATGGTCTCTGTTTTCCGTAAAGTCGGAACTCCTTTAATTCCCATTAGCATAAAAATACACACGGCTAGCCAAAAGTCCTGTTAACTTCTAGTTTTCGACACTGCAATCAACGAAGTTTTAGAACTATATGACGTTTACTTTAGGTCCGGATGCCTTCATGCGCCTTTATATTTTTCTATATTTTTTATACATTAAACAGTTTTGAGTTCAACGGTCAGGTTTGTATTGATTATGTCGTGTAATTTGTGCGTAATAAAGAAAAATCACAAAAATAATTTTCATTTCTAATGAAAATATTCTAATTGACTGCCAAAAATTGAACGGCCTTCAACTACAAATACCGCTTCTTATTTTTTTGTTGCTATGGTTTTTACTATCGTTACAACTTCTTCCTCTTCATATGTCAAAATAAATTGTTAGTGAATTTCGTTGAAAGTGAGAATATGATTATTAAAAAGTAATTGTAGTTCTATTTTTTTGTTTCTTAAAACTTGTCTCCAAAAAAAAAAACATTTACTGGATGGTACTTTGACTACAAAACCTCTAAATTTATTACGCGTTAGTCATCCCTGCATTAATTCAATTATTTCCAAACCTCGAAAACACTCAATTGATCGAAAGTGACGTGTATTTCCAATTAGATGGAGCTCCGCCACACTATGCCAAAGATTTTTCCCGATACAACGTTTTTCCCGAGAGGTGGATAGGTAGAAGGGGTGATATTGAATGGCCAGCCAGATCATCCGATCTGAAGCCACTGGATTTTTTATTTCCAGGATCATTTGAAGTCTGGGGTGTGTCGCACAAAACCTGTCTCGCTTTCAGAAGTTGAAGAATTCGAGGCTGTTGTAGCTAATATTACACCCAACTTCATTAAAAATGTTCAAATAGAATTTGTGGACAGTGGACAGATTGTCAGGTAGTGAAGGTTTTATTTTGTACATTTATTCAATAAATGACTTACTTTCATTAGATATGAAAATTCGGTTGTTATTTCGATTTTACGTTATTATTATTAGGGCCCGGAAATGTGTCCGGCAACGCAGGGCTCGGCACTATAAAACTATGACAATTAAAGTATAAACGCTGGAGACTCTTATGGAGTTTTACACTCGGGCACGCAAACATTCCGAAGCCTAATTATTATAATCAATATGTTATTATTACAACTACCAATTACGTATTACTGGGTTTGTAAGGGTGTACGTGTACACCATTTTATATGTTTTGTATTTAAAATTATCGCTTGTTTAGTTCCTTAGTTTTAAATTTATGAACACCGTAATCCTTAACTGACTGCAATATTTTCAGTAGGTACTACTATATTTTCATTTAGATTTTAATAACAAGACGAAAAATAAGAAGTAACAAAAGCGTTCAAGAGGGATATAAATCATCGTGTAGACGTAAAATTATAGTGAACTTAAAAACGTGGCATGCTGCACGAATTTTACATCCACAGCCTTATTTTCCTCTCCAGTACATGTGCAGAGAGAAATATTTAGGAGTATTTGGATCGCTTTTTTAACCGCGGTCCAAGGAGGCGCGTAATTTTTCATGGCTTACACTTTAATTCGGTTAAAAGCGTGACCAGTCGATTAAATAAAAGAGAACAGCGGCAACTCGAAAGCTCTGAGTTTGATAAAACCTTGTGCCTAAATTTATATGTATATATTATTGACGGGAATCATAATGCAACTCTTTTTGCAGCCCAATTATAATAATTGGAATCCGTAGGTTAATAATAGATTCTAGGACCGGTATTAACGCGACTGGAATACTCCTATATGTGCCACATTAATAAAGTACCTCGTCAACTCCTGTATATAATATGTAGATAATACAAACGTAGCTCAATCAAATAACGTCAATCCGGAACATAAACCCGTCTGCCGTGTTGTGCGCCCCACTCCGTAAACAAGCACGTGCCAAAGGTCGAGTCGCGAACGTGAACATAATTTACACTTATTGTTAGAATTAGTTAAACTGCGTTAGTCGATGCATCATTCGTGTGCACGAAACGTTGAATACGTTTGTACCATGTATGACAGTGTACTGACGTGGCACGTAAAAACAGCTGCTTTGCAACATATTGCTACAGACAAACATAAAGCTCGTGTAAGTGGTGGTATGAGTGCGCGAGAGAGACTGACATAATTTATCTCAAATTATTATTAAGATTTAGTCAAAGTAAATCGTAGCGTGTAAAATCCATATCGAATAACATTCGCCAAATTAGATCACCCCGAGTTCAGACAATTTGTCCAGAACACTGCGAGTGGAGAGTACGGCGAAGTTAGTAGTCTGCCTACAGAAACAAATGTTAGACGATTATAACATACACGTGTGGAACTTTAATTTGGAAGCATATAAAATGCTAAGATAATACCTAAAATAATACCTTCCACAAAATATTGCCAAAGCCTCACCTATCAGAAACAACACGATAAAACTGGCGTCTCGTTTAATACTCTTTAAAAGTGTCCGCTTATACCGTCGAAGAAAAAGGACAAAATTACACAGGCCCACAAAAAATTTTGACCATGGATAAGAACATAGTTTTTCCCTGTATTTTTTGACGCTGAATGCAAATCCGGTGTCCGTTTAACCGTAGCACGTCAGGATCAAGGTCATTTCAAGGTCAAATCGCGAAATAAAGACTTTAAAGAAAATAAACCCGTATATCTTTATATTTTTTGGGGTCGCTGAATCCAAATCCGGTGTCCGTCCAGCACTGAGTCCAAAACCGGGCAGCAGGCATTCTATATGCACGCACATGCACACAGTCACACACACATGCATTTACATACGCACGCAAGTACACACTCACGCATACACGTTTTTATACACACGCGTGCATTAGCGCACACACGCAAAAGTGTGTGTCTGGTTGAATGAGTCTAAACACGTTTATTCAATGATTTACTCACTGATTTTCAGTAAGATGATTACTATGTAGTTAGACGATATTCAGTAAGGTGGCTACGAGAATTGGTATCAACTCATCTAATGTACATGGATACACGGACTTAGATAGCTTTTACCTTAACAAATAATAGCAATACATTCACGAAACCGAAAATCCTTAACCACATTTCCCTAATACAGCCTAAGGTACATGATGAAAATGAGACCATTTACGGTCTTCTATCATGGGTTTCAGATTTGGATTCAGCAACTTTAAAAACATAAAGATACAAACTTTTGCCTCATTAATGCGTTTTTTAGTGATTTGACCTTAGAGTGCTCCTCGAAGTCACGTGATATGGTAAGAATAACATCAGATTCTAATTCAGCGATCCCAGAAACATAAAGATATATGGGATTATTCTCTTTTAAGCGTCTATTTCGCGATTTGACCTTGAAATGGCCTTGATCTTGACGTTAAACGGATTTGGATTCAGCGTCAAAAAATACAGGGAAAAACTATGTTCTTATCTATAGTCAAAAAAAAATATTTTTTTGTGGGCCTGTGTTGTTATTACGCTGGTCTACATATTAGTATTACGCTGGTCTACAATTTTCAAAATAGTTAATAAGTTTGAAACTAATGGGTGCCTACAAAATTGTAGAAAATGTTTCATTCAGACGATGATGATTCATTATTAGACTTTTATTTTTATTTTATTAGAATTTCATTACATTATTTATTTTATAATTTTTTATTTATTTTACTTATGGAATTTTGTTATTTTTATTTTATTTACCAAAGAATACCAGTTTTATTTCGCATCAGGCGGCAAAAGAGAGGGATCAGTTCCATGGACTAAAGGTCCGTGTTTATAAACAATTCTCAATCAATCCCTGTCTTATTAAGCCGATTTTACGTCATTTTTCTATTTGTTGTAATAAATAAACAATGACATAAAGTTAACTTGAGTCTCAGATTGAGATTCGTTTATAAATACGGACTTAAAAGAACATGCACTTATGATTACGCAATTTTACTGTTGTGCCTTGTGCTAAATCGAGTACATCCACCACTCACGAACGGTCTGCAACTGAACTAATCTAATGCTGCAGCACCCAACATAATCAAAGGTCCACTCTAAGCTCCACCCACGAATGCACTCTCCTTGCCCCGTCTCTTATCTTAACGATTGTCGGCGGCCGGCATTGTAGGGGATTACGTTACGTATGACATCTACTCCGCCTTTCTTGCCCTACCAATATTCCACGCATTTGAAATGCATGTAATAGAATCTCCAATGCTTCCAAATTAAAGTTCCACACGTGTATAGCACCACTTTATGAGGACAAAAAAATATCGTTACGGAATTGCACGAAATATAATACCTACGTATGTACATGGCTTAGTATTGACGAAACAACGGATGTCAAGGACAGAACATAACTAACGGACTGGATGAGGCAAATGCCATGGAAGAGCATTTGATAGCTTCAAGAACATGTACTAATTTAATCCATGTTACATGTTTGGCACATGGGCTCCACCGAATTGCCGAAACTGTTATCCTACTATTGACAGCCTTATGACGAAAAAAGTATTTGTGAAAGACATCCAGAAGGAAAAGGTGTTCGGACGTTATACCAAGGACACCTATGGTGACTCGTTGGCGCATATGGGTACAGACATCTGTTTTAAGTGACATCTGTTTTAAGTGATAGTTTGTTAGAAAATAGATAGATTATAAAAAAAAATTAAATATTTAATCCCTTTAAAAGTGTCAATAAGAATAAAACTGTTTATAAATAACAAAAACCTTTATAAATAAATAAATTAATAAATAAATATGTATTGTTCCACTGTAATATATGAATTATGTCAATATGTAAAAATTACTTATGCATATAAGAATAACATATATGACTACGCAAGTAATTCATGTTTTTGCCATATCGCTGCCTCAGAATTACAAAGTTCTATGTTACACACAAATAATTTTGAGATAAACGCATGTAAAGTTTTTGGTGGCAGAAGAACACGGTATAAGAAGAACAATCGTATGCTTCTTTGAAGCTTTTCCCCTTGAAGCCGTTGTTAGAGTGAATAGCGATGTTGCCAAAGGTTCTAAAGTTGTGCATATTGCCATGAAGTCCAAAACCGGTAAACTGTAACATAGAACCTTATAATTCTGAGGCAGCGATATGTCAGAAACAATGCATTTAGTTCCAGGTTTTATTAATCCTAAACATTTGTTCAGCATTATAAGTCTATAAAATCTCTATTATTATTTTTTTGTGTAAAAATACATGTTTGACATTAAAGTATTCACACCAACCCGCTAAATTAACCGGACACTCGACATTTCGAGATCTCTAATTTTTATTAGATCGCACTATATAATAATGAATATATTTATCAGACAAATGTAAGCACAGACAAATGTTGTCACATTTTTTTTGCTTAAAAAACGTTCTGTTGTTGGCGTTTTAACGAGGTCGCTGTTTTGGTATACAGTCCATGCCAAAAATGGATGAAAGCTATTATTCAAACTCGATATACCTAAGGAAAATCAAATAAAATCGAAAGTACTTTTTTACACTCTATTTTTCTTCACCTCTATGTATTTTTTAACAATATTCAAAACTTCTCAAATTCGTGGAAGCGAATATTTTATTTCACCTCCAGATACGCCTTTCATCATAGCCCAACTTTTTTCACTGGTAGTGTAAGGTTTAGTGCAAGGTTTCACTTTTTCTCCATTATGAGGATTTGTAAATAGTATATTTTGTCCTTTATTATGCGTTTGAGGATATGTACACCACCGTTCAAAAGTTTGGAAGCGCATAAGAATTGTTCAATAAAATGACAATAAGTAATGTTTTAAATGTTTTATTGTAATCGGGAATCTTTATTTTGAATAATTTCCGAACAAATAGTGGGCATCCCCTAATATGAAATATTCTTCATTTAGTTTTTTCTACTCCGCCTGAAGATATTGCCATAGTTGTGTGGTACTGGTTGCGAGGGCCATTGCAAAACAATACCATTGTTGAACACCTGCATAATGATGATGCATGCCATTATGGATTTCTGAGAAATGCAAGTAGACAACAAAGTATTTCTTATAGATTGTGTTGACATAGAAAACAAAGTTTTATTACGGGCGGTATCTTCGACTATGCTAAGAATAAATATTTTGTTAAACACAAAAGTGCGCTTGCTTCCAAACTTTTGAACGGCAGTGTACATGTGTATTTAAAGCTTGAATATACTTACTCAAAGTATTGTTATTCACAATTTGTATAGGCATAAAATTGGCATGCCCAATATTTTAAACCTTCGCCTTAGTTCTCATTGATTAGCAGCAAAATACTAATTCATATTTTCTCCTTTTCCAGGTGAGTAATGGCAGTTAAGGTCTAATGGTAAGCAACGATTATGTATATATATTTTTTGGTGCAATGATGAAACGATAAAGGTTTCTTTATACTGAACCAACATAATATGTAAGTTTCACTCATTTAAACAAAGACATAATATGGTAACTGCTGATGAGAACACTAAAACTTAATCAATTAAATGCAAAGAAAATACTGATTCATTAATACGAGAAACGCGTTTCTAAATGTTTTTTGTTTTTTCAAAAAAATGTAGTTTTCAAAAACATTACTTCCAGTTTGTTTAAAAATTAGCCAGCGTAAATACAACTAAATATTATGGCTATTACAAACAAAATAAATATTTTACCAAAAGAAAATTGTTTAAATAATAAAAAATTTTTGTTACTAATAACAATATTTTTTGCAAATGATATGAAACAAAAATATGTATATTTGAAAAACTATAATGTTTCAAATTGTATAAATACACAAAGGAAATAATTCCATAACTGATATGCTTGTTAAATTCAGCGGAATCTACACAAAACACTTATCTGTTATGTTTAAATGTATTGCTAAGGACTTGAGATAACTTGTGCATTGTCACAAACTACATATGTGTATCTAATGAATTTTCTTTAACAACTTAACAACATTACATGAACTTAGCTTTCATAACAACATATTTTATGTCCGACCATGTTATAAAGGAATGTTTATGACATAGTTTTGCGGCTATAAAGCACCTCTTTTTTATACTAGTAAAAAAAGTCACTTTATTTTAGTATTATGTCAAATTTCGACGTTTTCAAATTAATATGTCAACTGTCAATGTCAACATAATAGTTGTTCTTGAATTTTTCACGGCAGCAGCGATAGATTTAATTTCATCACGGTGCTTCACTGATCGATTTCATTTGGTTCATTTACAATTTTCAAACAAGCAATAAACAACATTAGTAACCAAGCAATACTTAAAAAAGCACACTTTACTAGTTTCTCAGAATAAAAATAATGAGCCGATGTCAGATTTTGACGTTTTCAAAGAAATATGTACAACAGTCATAAAAATGTCAAAAATGTCAAAAAATGTCATTGAATTAATTTTTTTCGTTAATAAGTCAATTTTAGCAGTCGAACATAAAGCTTTGTATGCAACCCGTCCATAATAAGGCTTTATTGAACGAGTCCGGTTTGTGGCCGAGTGAACGTAGCGAGTAAGGCCATAAAGAGGGCGAGGGATGCTCGGGCGCAAACTACTCGCCGGAAGTACAGCCTACTTGTTTCTCGTAGTGCATATACGAGAAAGTACGTTCTACGTACTATTCTTTGAATAAATATGCGAGGAAGTTCCTGCAAAAAAAATTCGTCAGTGCGCCCGAATTCAAAATAAATATTTTCTATTTATATGCGATGTTCCGAAAAAAAAAAAAACCTTCAATACGCCTACATCCCTAAGTGCATAATATATAATTGTGTTTACCCAGATAGAACGCATTTTTATGAAAAAGATTGAGAGGACATTTCCCATCAGAATTCTACGTAAAATATGACTATAATATAATTTTAGAATGACTAGAATGTAATTTTTCCGTTTTCAAATTTTGAATTTTCAAGAATTATGTCTTGGATTTCAGACTTTTTTCACCAGGAATAACTCAAATTGTTACTAAAACATGAAATGACATAGGAAAAGTATACTCGTAATTACAAACTCCTATTTACTTTTTATAATGGAAAATGCGCCATTTCTTGAGAAACCTGGCCGCCATTTTGAATCATTGAAAATTGAAAATTTTGTCAAATATATTTTGTAGTATTGTTTTGATTGAGGAAAATGACTGTGGATCAAGAAAAACTCACAATAACATTATTTTCTCGTTAATACTAGAGAAAAATTCATATTTCATGAGATTTTATGCAATGTCCGCCATTTTGAAAAGATTAGTCAGTTGAGGTCGGCAAAAAATATCCTATGATCAACTCCAACTATTGCCTCCACCTCCCTCCACAATCCGGAGTTGGTCAGAGTACTTTTTGGACAAAAAAAATATATATACAGGGTGGCCCAGGGGTTATGTACACCCCCCAAAAAGAGCTCCATTTTTTGTAGTAGGAATTTGAAATTTTACATACGTAAATGAATCGTTGAAGCTCAACTTTTAACCTATAGGGTGGATATTTCCTATTTCCGCCCTAACCGGAAGTGATATCAACTTTTTTTTTTTTTCAAATGGCAACCACCATTTTTTTTATGCGATTCAGCTAGAGTATCGGATTCTTTATCTGTCTGTTTTTTAAACAGAAAAGTCGGTTAAAAAATGGCAAAAGATACGTACATTATTTATATTTTATTAAGGCGGCTATGAATCAAATATTAAGCGCTTTCTTTTTTAACAAGTAAGCCACGGCATTTACAAAAAAGCTACAATGGTACTATTGTTGTAAACTGAAGTTGGATGTAAAGTTTTTGTTATGTTTTATAACTTATGTTTATGCAAAACTTTAGAAAACTCCTTTTTTCCTAAAAAGAAAGCGCCATTATTACATTTTTTCAAATGACAATGTCCATTTACTTTATAAATTTGAATACATGTATTTATTTTATAAATTTGAAACACATAATGTCAACTTGACATATAGCATGTGAAAATTACGTCAGAACTTACAGACTAATAACTAATAAGATTAAGCATAAATAATAAGAGCTGTGCAAAACAAAAGTTTGCGTTGAGTTTGACAGGTAACTGATTTAGTAATTTTTACAATCAGTAGACGCATTCGATGGCATACTAACTGGGGAACATTTCAAACTTGTAATATCAAAAATGAATATTGCCATTTGTAAAAACGTAATATTGGCCCTTTCTTTTTTTGGAAAAATAAAATTTTCTAAAGTTCTGCATAAAGATAAAGATATTCTGCGTAATTTTACATCCAACTTTAATTTACAAGAGTACCATTGTACCCTTTTTTGTAAATTCCATGGCTTACTTGTTAAAAAAGCAAGAGCTAATATTTGATTCATAGCCGCCTTCATAAAATATAAATAATGTACGTATCTTTGCCATTTTTTAACCGATTTTTCTGTTTAAAAACAGACAGATAAAGAATCCGATACTCTAGCCGAATCGCATAAAAAAATGGTGGTTGCCATTTGAAACAATAAAGTTGATATCAGTTCCGGTTAAGGCGGAAATAGGAAATATCCACTCTATAGGTTAAAAGTTGAGCTTCAACGATTCATTTACGTATGTAAAATTTCAAATTCCTACTACAAAAAATGGAGCTCTTTGGGGGTGTACATGACCCCCTGGGCCACCCTGTATATATAAAATCCCCAAATTTTCAGTACTTTTCTCCATAAAGTCAGTCATATTTTTTTTCTAGAGCATATAATCACAATTCTGAAATCCCCGGAAATCGAAAGACCACATCCGAAAACATTAGGATAAGTGGTTTTTATTGAGTGAATTCATTAATTTCTCTTCGAGATTGACGCTCCAAAAAGGACGAAAAATTGTGTCCATTTGGGCGTTAATGGGTTAAATAACTATTTTTTATTCCTAGCTAAGCTTTATTTTCATAAAATAATCCTTTATTCTCAAAAAAATACTTTAAATACTGAACCAAACCTTGACTTACCAAAAAAAAAAAAAAAAACGACATTGATGAAAGGATAACACGAGAAAAGGCAGCTTTAACACTGGATTTTATATCAAATATCTTTGTAGAATTTCATAAGCGACAAACTTATTGTCTAAAAAAAAAAAAACAGGGTACAATTTGAACACCAAATTAATTGACACAATATAAATTGGTTAAAACAAATTAATTGTGTAATATAGTATTGATTTGGTATAAACTGTTCAGAAAGACAGCCTTATATTAGAAACCCTTGTGGTATAATATCACTGAACTCAAAAAATATAAGCACGTAATTTTCTTTATCGCTAAAAAAGGCGGTCGGTTTAAAAAACTAAACTTCAGAATAAAACTACTTAAAACAAAAATGTAAAAATGTCATTTGTAGTGATGCTACAAATTACATTTCCTAAATTCTTTTACATTTCTATGACACACTAGGCTCTAGACACACGGTATATTATACTAGTATATTATTATCGGTTTTTAATACATGTACAGTAATTTTTACAGTAATACACGTACAGTAATTTTACAGTTTAATACAGTAACTTTACCCTTAGCCGCAGTAGACAAAACCTGAAACTGTGCTCACTTCTTTTGTAGCTGCAGTTGTCAACGCTCCGAGAAATAATGTGTATTATTGTTTATTCGATAGGCATCGAACTATCTGCGTGACCCATGCTACACCGCATTCCCTTCCACATAAAATGTTTTAGCTAGTAATATTTGCTATCCCTAAGTCAACAACATGGGCCAACCCTGTATAATAATGGTGGAAGCCAATTGTCAATGGAAATCCGGCAAAACCTTTACTTTTCAATTGACAAAAGTGGGGGTGGTGGAGGTAATGTAAATTCTAATCTTCAAAAAAAGTTTTATACTGTATTATCTCCATCTCTATGTTTAAAACTATTAATGCAGTCAAAGGTTTGACATTTTCATTTTAAATCTAAGTAATAGGGCGATTCGTTTTGAACGACTATTTTTGTTTTTCGCTTCCACAGCAAAATATTGTTCTACATACCGAAAAAAAAAATATTCTCCTGAAAATTTAAATTTTACTTCTAAGTACTTTTTTTTATTTTAAAGATTTCCCATTTAAAAATGCATAGAAAATTAAAACATTTTTTTTCAATTTTCTTACAACTTGGTGGCATTTAACGCTACTGCAATGAACTTAGGTGTGATTTAAAAAGTAATTAAGTTCCTCTTTGAAAGTACTTAAGCATTATTACCTTACCTCATATATTTTTGATACTGAAGTCACATTAGCAATGGAAAATACTATTTTTCGCATTTTTTTTTCGGCGAAACTGTCAAAGTTACAGAAAAACTAAGGAGTTTTTTGTAGGAAATTTAATATATAGAAAAGTTTAGAAGATATAGAGTATTTTATAAATTAACCTACCGAATATTAATGAAAAAAGTCAGTTTTACGTTCTTAAAACTACGGAAAAAAACGATATTATCTGAAATAAAATAATTTTCTTATTCAATAATTATTTCTTTATCACTAGATGTATTATATTAATGATTAAGTTCAATTAAACTTTGCTTTAAATAATAGAAACAATTAAAAATATTTTTAAAACAGAAAAATATATTTTAAACAGTATAAAATTAAAAATATATTTTCATTTTTAATTGTTTGTATTATTTAAAGCAAAGTTTAATTAAACCTAATTATTAATATAATACATCAAGTGATAAAGAAATCATTCTTGGACAAGAAAATTATTTTTACTTTAGATAATATAGTTTTTTCCGTAGTTATAAGAACGTAAACCTGTCTTTTTCATTAATATTCGGTAGGTTAATTTATAAAATACTCTATATCTTCTAAACTCTGCATTTTATCATTATAGTGCATAGGACCTTTTTTATAGGGAATTAAATTTCCTACAACTCCTTTGTAGTTTTTCTGTAACTTTGACGGTTTCGCTGAAAAATGCGAAAAATATGATTTTCCAGTGCTAATATGACCAGTGAGCTGTACATATCAAAATATATGAGGTAAGGTAAAAAATGCTGTAAGTACTTTCAAAGAGGAACTAATTACCTTTAAATCACACCGAAGTTCATTGCAGTAGCGTTAAATGCCACCAAGTTGTAGGAAATAAAATAAAAATTCTATGCATTTTAAATGGGAAATCTTAAAAAAAAAGTACTTAAGTAAGGGCTCAAATTTTCAGGGGATTTTTTTTTCGGTATGTAGAACAATATTTTGCTGTGGGAGGCTATCACCCTAGGCTACACCCTTAAAAACGGGCGCGATTGATTGGCAAAAAAACTTGACTTAACTGATACTACAAACTTGCAAACTTCTGTTGAAATCTGAATTTTCGAATTGTTGGTGTTTGCTTTTAGGTAGACTGAAATGTGTGTAGAAAGATGTGTGTAGAAGAAAAGTGTCGGCGGTCACAGAAATGTTTTCCGTACGCCAGTTTAAAAGGGCGGGTGGTCTGAGTTTAGAGTCGGATCATCCTTTAGAAGTCATTGTGATTAATCGTGTTAAATCGTCTTTTGCTTAACTGATCCATTTTTCACTGCCGGTGCGTAGGTCGACGTGTAGGGCCTTTGTCTTTTGGTGGTTCTTGGATGTATCTCGGTTTAATTAAATTGTAGTTGTCAGTGGCGGCTGGCGATAAAGGGCACAGGGGCACATGCCCAGCCCAAATTTCAATAGAAAATATTTCTTTTGTGTTAATTTACTATAAATTACTGTTACAATAATATCAATTAATTGTATACGACAAACTATTCATATTCTAATTATTATTCCTTTTATACCACTGTATATGATTATCTATATATATAACTATATGATTATCACATATATATGACAGACTATTGATCGAGCACCGAGCCACCGTAGTCTGAATTATCGCATTTCGCGCGCGTGGGCGAGGGCACACAGTTTCCCAGCCCCTCGTTTTTAATCGGGCTTTTTCGGTGACTGGTATGTTTGGAGACAATTTGCAGCAGACATACGTCGTTAAATCGTTCGAAAATCAGCTGAACGGGTCACACTTGTTGAGTGACCTTTTTTAGTGATTGTTTATTTTCTTCGCTGAGAGGTGTGTTTTTACTGTTTTTTATTGTGAAACGTTTCAAAATGACTTCGGTGGACTTTTTATTGACTAATAAAGATATTACATACGAGATCCGAACGGAAATTAAACGGTTAGGAAGGCCGATACCCGATTTGATTATTTCCAAAACAGTTGTAGGAAAATCGCGAAATTATTCACGAAATTTTAATAGAAGTGTCTACGACAGGTTTAAGTGGTTATGTGGGTGTTCTAAAAGAAACAAACTGTTTTGTTTTATTTGTTTAGTGATGGTTGGCAACCAAGGTGCATGGACTCAAGAAGGGGTGAGTGATTTAAAACATTTAAATGAACGTGCTAAGAAACATGCTAGCTACAATGAATAACATTTACATAACATCTTAGATTTTAGTGTGTTGGGAAAGTTAGACACAAGGCAACAGCTTGATAGTGCTTATCGTGAAAATATAAACGTCACAATGAAAACGTGGATAAAAACAGATATATTTTAAACCAAATCATTAATTGTATTAAATTTTGTGGAACAAATCTGGTACTTTAATGAAAAGGCGATTAATATTTTTGTGAACAATAAGGACAGGCGAGCTGATTTCCTCTATAAATAACGACAAGATACCTATATCAATTTTTTCACATGTTGCCACCCATTATTTTAATATATTTAAGCCCTCAATATTTGTGACTAAATATTATTTCAAAAAGCTACCAAATCCCAAAAACTTATTCTTGTGAAAGTATATTTTTGTAAAAGAATTTTTCATTGAAATTCTGAAGTGTCAGTAAAACGCATGACCTTGAAAATTTTAAAAATGTCGCCTGCGGCGCCATTGGTAGCTAATAAGTAATCCTACTGGACACACCCTGTGCCCACCCATGTAACACACGCCACTGGTAGTTGTACAAAAAAAAATTTAGAATGACCTTGTTTACAAGAGTGAATTAGTCCTGTAAAATAATTAGGCGTATAAGAAACTGAATATTAGAAGTTTATAATAACTAACGAGATGCGGAATATACAGGGTGGGCCATTTTAATCTCCCACCGGAACTTCTCAGAACCTAGGCTACATACGAAAAAAAACGTTTAGACAAAAGTTGGAGGGGGCAGAGGGGACCACGCACTGGTGCCAATGACTGACCTTGAACCTGATTTTCAAGGTTAAAGTGTTTTTTTTTTAAACGGGAACACCTACTTTTGACTCCGGATTTGAAAAGAGCGGGAAATTTTACGTCCAAAATGGTACATGTCAACAAGGTGATGGCAAGGTCGACTGAAAATTGTTAAAACGAGGGCTAGTGTGATAGTGATTGGAAAACAGTAAATTTGTGATTAAAGTTGTCAGGGTCGAACTAGGTCATTTCCTGATACCAATGACCTTGACGTTAAACCCGATTTTTAGGGTTATTTCAAGGTATCAAGAATCAGGTTGGTATCAGGAAGTGACCTTATTCGACCCTGACAACTTTAATAAGAAAAAATTTACTGTTTCCAATCTCTATGCCGAGCTAGCCCTCGTTATTTAACAATTTTCGAAAATTTGACTTAATTCGACCTTGCCAAGACCTTGTTGAGAAATATCATTTTGATGTAAAATTTCCCGTTCTTTTCAAATCTGGGGTCAAAAAGTGGGTGTTTCCATTAAAAAGCCACTTTGACCTTGAAATAACCTTGAAAATCAGGTTCAAGGTCAAAGTCATTGGCACCAGTGCGTGGCCCCCTCTGCCCTCTAACTTTTGTCTAAACTTTTTTTTCGTATCTAGCTTAGATTCGGAGAAATTCCGGTGGGGAGATTAAAATAGCCCTCCTTATACGGGGTGCCCAAATAGTACCGGGACGGTCGATTATCTCAAAACCAATGCGAGAAAATAAAAAAATGAACTCAACAAAAGTTGTTTAACTGAAAAAAACGAGTTTAAAGTCACCTTGACCTTGACTGTGACCTTGTGATGGTTTTTGCAAGGTCAACTTGTAAAAGTCAACTAGAACCCATATTTTTGACCCCAGATTCTTACGGAGCGCGAAATTCTACGTTCAGGTGTGTATCTATGTCTTATATGAACATGACCTCTAGAGGTCATTTTGAGGTTAAATACATTTTTAGTCCAGCACAGCCTGAAAATCGTATTTTAACTGAACGGTGACCTCAACAAAAGTTATTTAACCAATAAAGCGAGTCTAATGGTGACCTTGACCTTGGCCGTGACCTTGATGGCTTTTTTAAGGTCAACTTGAAAAAGTCAAATAGAGCCCCATATTTTGACCCCAGATTCTTGCAGAGCGCGAAATTCTACGTTCAGCTGTGTATCCATGTCTTATATGAACATGACCTCTAGAGGTCATTTTGAGGTCAAATACGTTTTTACTCCAGCACAGCCTGGAAATCGTATTATTAATTAAAAATGACCTCAATAAATGTAATTGTTTCAATGAAATTTTCCCCGACCGATGGATAGGGCGCCGCCGAGGACCGATAGAGTGGCCTCCACGCTCGCCTGACTTGACGCCACTAGACTATTTTTTGTGGGGTCACGTAAAAGATCGTGTGTACCGAACGAAGCCACAGACTTTGCTCGAATTACGACAACGGATAGAAGATGAAATAGCACTCATCTCTGAAATTACCTTACAAAATGTCATCGCAAGTTTTTATAATCGACTAGAATATTGCCAAGAAGTTTCAGGTGAAAATTTTGAACATTTTCTGGATTAATACTGTTTGAGACCGAGATGCTCTAAACAATATTCCCGTCGTGATTCCTTGATGAAACGGCAACGTCTTTGCCTCCGTGCGTTAGCAACAGGGTGAAAAATCTTGGCAACCCCAGCGGGGGAGAGACTCGAGTTTGCGAAGCGTAAGGGCGCACATGTCACGCTCTCCGTTATTTAGTTTTTAAGTCAGTTTTAAGTGTAATTAGGAAAATAAAGTAGTGTACCAACATCAAGTGTTTCCATCATCATCAAACAACATACAGTCCACTTAATATCAACGATCCAAAACCCGTACATGGTCCTTAAGAGCCGAATTAGGTTTTCATTAGCCTAAATAACCGGGAAAGAAAGCACAACGGACGATCAGGCAAGTGGCGACAATAGGACGGCGCGGCGCAGCGTATCTGGCACCTAGGACCCGCACATCAGCATCTGGTCGCTGTAAATTACGTATACGAGGTACTGTGCATTCCTTTACTTTTCCTTTATCTTTAAAAACGTACAGTTTGTGATTGTTTTTATTTGCGTTAAGTGCTTAACATTAATTAATTAAACAATTTCGGTTTCTTTACACTTTCTGTTAAAATCTTTAAATTTAAACCTCACAAGCCTAGACTTTAATTCTAAATAACAAAAAATAAAAATGAATGCCGAGTCGTTCATTCGAAAACGAGCCTCGATCAAGGCCCGTTTAACTCATTTCGAAACTTACTTAAGTTCTTTCACAACTGACGACGAAAACATCAGCTCGGTACAAGCCGTCGAGCTGGAACAGCGCGTCATACGGTTGGAGAATTTAATTAACGAATTTGACGATATACAAGCAAACATCGAGTCAGTGGCAGAAAATATGGACAAGGAATTCGACGAAAGAGAAACGATCGAATCTCGTTTCTATTCCGCGTTAGCACGAGCGAAATCATTTCTAGCAACGACAGCTATAGAAAAAGATAATCGCGATAAGGCTTTATCCATAATCTCTGACCACTCGCAAAATTCAATAAACGCGGGTAATTCTGTAAAATTACCAACAATAAAATTGCCCTCATTCAGTGGGTCATACAACGAGTGGCTTGAATTTCGAGACACGTTTCAGTCACTTATTCACGAAAATGACTGTATAAGCGACTTACAAAAATTTCATTACCTCAGAGCGTCACTGGTTCAAAGCGCAGCGCAAATCATACAGGCCTTAGATTTTTCAGCTAGCAATTACAGAATTGCGTGGGACATGTTATGCGAACGGTATAATAACCCAAGATTACTAGTAAATAATCACGTCATGGGCTTATTCAATGTGCAACCGGTGGACAGGGAATCGTCGGTCAAAATTCGAAACTTAATCGACTCCTTTACGAAACATATTAGAAGTCTCAGCCAGTTGAAACAGCCAACTGAGCACTGGGATACACTTCTTATTTTTATTTTAACGGGAAAGTTGGACCCTGTAACGGCCCGCGAGTGGGAAAATCATAGGTCAGGAACGGACTTGCCCACATTACACCAACTTTCACAATTCTTAAAAAATCGCGCGGACTTTCTCGAAACATTGGAAACCAACCACATGGGTAAACGAGCTTCGAATGACCAGATTAAACCGAAATCAAGGTCACATGGGTTTCATACTCAAACGGTTACGTGTCCGATGTGCGAATCGAATCATTTCTTGTACCGATGTAGAGAATTTTCGAAGATGTCCAACAATCAGCGTGCAAAAAAGGTCAAGGATCTTAATCTTTGTGAAAACTGTTTGCATGCAGGTCACAAGGCGGATGCTTGCAAATACGGTAGCTGCAAAAAAATGCCAGCTAAAACACAACACGCTTATACACGTCGAGTCAAGTGTTATGACGACTCCTAACACTTCGAACACGAACTCGCTGTCGGCATGCAGCGTAAAAATGCGTACGTTTTGCTCTCTACAGCTCTTCTGGCGATTAACGATAGTCAGGGAAATGGACATTTGGTGGTGGCCTTGTTAGATTCGGGATCTCAAAGCAGCTTCATCACGCGTAGACTTTGCAACAAGCTGGGATTAAAAACAAACAAGGTTAATTTAACGGTCTCAGGTATCGGCAGCGTGACGTCAAACGTAACTCACAGATGTAACACGACGGTTAAATCTCGTGACGGTACATTTCGAAACAATGTCGCGTTGTTTGTTTTGCCTTTGATTTCGGGGACATTGCCAAGTGTAAAAATTGACATCTCCCATTTAAACATCGCCCCAAACATTTCACTTGCGAATCCAAACTTTCATCAACCCTCGGAGATTGATATTTTGTTGGGTGCTGATGTATTTTGGGAGCTCATACTCCCCGAGCAAATTAGTTTAGGAACTAACAAGCCCAAGCTGCAAAAAAACGGCCTTCGGTTGGGTGGTTTCTGGACCCATGAACGTAAACGGGCGTCAAAACACGGTCAGTTGTAATTTAAATACTAAATTCGAACTTCACGATCAACTAACGCGTTTTTGGGAAATTGAGGAATCTTCTTCGAAAAAACTAATGTCTAATGAGGAAATCGCGTGCGAAGCGCATTTCTCGGAGACATTTAGGCGCAACAACGACGGAAGGTTTATCGTCTCACTTCCCTTAAAACACCCGGTCGAATTTCTAGGCGAGTCTAGAACGCAGGCAGAACGACGGTTTCGGGGTCTCGAAAAACGGTTATCACAAAATCAAATTTTGCGCGAGAGCTATATTAAATTCTTAACGGAGTACGAGTCCTTAGGTCACATGACCAAAGATGGCGATAGAAATGTTAACACTTCAGTCTCATACTATCTGCCACATCACGGGGTTTTACGCGAGGAAAGCGAAACCACAAAACTTCGTGTGGTTTTCGATGCGAGCGCAGCAACCACTTCTGGCTGGTCTCTCAACGATATTCAAATGGTGGGACCGACAATACAACAAGACTTGTTTTCAATAGTCCTTCGGTTTCGAAAACATACTTTCGTTTTCTCATCGGACATTGAGAAAATGTACCGCCAAGTCCAAATTGAGCCAGCGCAGCGGTGCCTTCAAAAAATTCTGTGGCGAAAACAGCCTGCCGATCCGCTAGACTCGTATACGTTAAACACAGTAACTTACGGTACGGCAGCGGCGTCGTACTTAGCTATTCGATGCTTGTTCGAATTAGCAAGCACATGTACAAACGAAAAGGTGGCAAATATAATTCGTTCCGACTTCTACGTCGACGATTTGCTTTCCGGAGCCGATACGAGGGAAGAAGCGATAGAGTTGTGCAAACAAATCTCTGCATGCCTTCAAGGAGGTTGTTTTAATCTTCGAAAATGGCGTTCTAACGATCCCTCGATCTTACAGAATGTTCAGAGTCAGACTAACGAGACGGCTTTGGATTTCGGAACCCAAAGTAATTCAAAAACGTTAGGGCTACGTTGGTCATGCGCAAATGATCAGCTGATGTACCTGATTCAAACGGACTCTGACAAACCGACAACAAAACGAACGATACTTTCGTGCATATCACAAATATTTGATCCGCTTGGATTACTCAGTCCCTGCGTCATAATAGCGAAAGTTATCATACAAGACTTGTGGCTTGCAAAATTAGGTTGGGACGACCCGTTGCCAAAAAATTTAAGTCATGTTTGGTCTCGCTTCATAGATAATTTGCCAATTCTCAACGAACTGAGAATCGCCCGACGAGTTAGGTGTGTAAATCCTAAAGTCACCGAATTGCATGGATTTTCTGACGCATCAGAAAAGGCGTACGGTTGCGCTGTCTATGTCAAATCGGTAAGTCCGGAGGGTATAACATTCGTGAATCTTCTGTGCGCCAAATCCAAGGTCGCGCCGGTAAAAAACACTCACCATGCCCAGGCTCGAACTTTGCGGCGTCTTACTTTTAGCACGCTTGGCTAAAAGAGTGATAGAAGAGGCAGATTTAAATTTTACACGGTGTACGTTCTGGACAGACTCTACGATCGTATTAGGGTGGCTCAAAACGTCACCGCACTTGCTAAAATCGTTTGTAAACAATAGAGTCGCGGAAATCCAAGCTATAACTCATGAGTACTCATGGCGCCACGTCCCAACACGAGACAATCCAGCTGATTTAATTTCGCGCGGGGTCCAACCAAATCTAATTCAAAACGTGGATCTTTGGTGGCATGGACCAAATTGGCTTCGTAACAGTGAAGACCATTGGCCATCCCTTGACGTCACGATTGACGTTCTTCCTGAAATAAAGGGGGACTTACGAACATTCAAACTAACCGAAATTTCGAGTATTTTTTCGTTTTCACGAATCTCAAAGTTTAATCGCATGATAAGGACAGCCGCATATGTTCTAAGATTCGTTCACAACATAAAGAACGCGAATAACGCAAGACACACAGGCGAATTAACTGTTTCAGAACTGGATATTGCATTAAAATTTCTCGTAAAATTATCTCAATGCGAATCGTTTCCAGCAGAACGTTCCAACCTCTATGAAAAACGACCTCTAAAATCCGACAGCAAAATATTATCGCTCGCTCCATTCATGGACACAGAAGGAATAATTCGCGTCGGCGGACGTCTTCTAAATTCGAACTTCGCGTACGATAAAAAGCATCCTATGTTGCTTTCGCCCTCTCACAGGTTCACGGAGTTATTGTTTCGCGAAGAACATATTCGTCTCCTTCATGCGGGTCCTCAGCTATTATTAGCCAATTCGCGGGAGCGATTTTGGACTATTGCCGGTCGGAATTTAGCGAAAAAATCGTTCGAACATGCACTATTTGTTTCCGTCATAAGCCCATTGGCGTAATTCCTATCATGGGTAATCTACCAAAAGCGCGGCTTGAACCAGTGCCTCCGTTCAGTATTTCTGGCGTAGATTACGCGGGGCCACTGCGAATTAAAGACCGCAAGGGTCGGGGAAGCAAGGTGACGAAATGTTGGGTATGTCTCTTCGTATGTTTTACAGTCAAGGCTGTACACATAGAGCTAGTCGTTGATTTATCCACTGAAGCTTTTATCGCTGCTTTACGTAGATTCATTTCTCGGCGAGGTAAACCTAGCCATATTTACAGCGATAACGGCACAACTTTTGTCGGTGCTAATACCGAATTATCCGAGTTGGGTAATTTTTTAATTGCGAACGGTGACGATCTTCGCAGTTCGACGGCTAGCGAAGGTATAACTTGGCACTTCATGCCTCCCTATTCACCGCACTTCGGCGGCATTTGGGAAAGCGGGATTAAATCCATGAAACATCATTTAAAACGCGTTGCCGGGGACGCATGCATGGTGTATGACGAAATTTATACACTTTTGACGCAAATAGAGGCAGTCATGAACTCGCGCCCTCTTTTTCCCCTTTCGTCGGACCCGAATGACCTTGCTCCTATTACCCCCGCACACTTTCTTATTGGTCGGACATTGACATCAGTTCCGGATCCCGACCTTAAGGCACTTCCAGAAAACCGCCTGTCCCGACTTCAGAGGATGCAACAATTCCTGCAGCACATCTGGCAACGTTGGAGCAAGGAGTACGTCACCGAACTTCAACAGCGTCAACGATGGAAGAGTTCTTCAGGTCAACTCCGAGTAGACGACTTGGTGCTCATCAAAGACAACAACGTGCCTCCGTTCAAGTGGCGACTTGGTCGGGTGACAGTGGTGTATCCGGGAAGTGACGGTGTGAATCGTGTTGCTGCGATCCGTACCGCAGATGGCGTGGTTAAACGGGCATTCTCGAAAATATGTCCTCTACCAATTGTTGACATTTAAAGAGCCTCAACCGAGCTCTTTCAAGGCCGGCGGCATGTTTGAGACCGAGATGCTCTAAACAATATTCCCGTCGTGATTCCTTGATGAAACGGCAACGTCTTTGCCTCCGTGCGTTAGCAACAGGGTGAAAAATCTTGGCAACCCCGCGGGGGAGAGACTCGAGTTTGCGAAGCGTAAGGGCGCACATGTCACGCTCTCCGTTATTTAGTTTTTAAGTCAGTTTTAAGTGTAATTAGGAAAATAAAGTAGTGTACCAACATCAAGTGTTTCCATCATCATCAAACAACATACAGTCCACTTAATATCAACGATCCAAAACCCGTACATGGCACTCTCCAACATTAACTTGTCTCTTGTATTTATTGAAAATCTCACGTGAGATTGGGGGATGGGGGGAGGGGTTGTGCCAAATCTCACAACATATCACCAGAGGGGGAGGGGGTCCGAAAGTCGCCAAAAACGCCTCACGTAATTAATGACGCCCCCTTACTTAATAGGAAACATTTTTTAAAATATGAATCGGGAAGATTATCAAATTCTTGCTAAAAATGCAATTTCTTACGTTGTAGACTAGAAATGCATCCCGCCCTTAACATGTATCAGTATTCAGAGAAAAATAGAAGGAATATGACGACCTGAACCGTGGTCCGTTATAGATTAAGCATCGTGACACTATTTAGAACGTCTACAGATAAAGTATGGAACATACGATCGATAGTATGCTGAAAAGGCAAGGCACTCGAAAAAGCAGAGAAAGGGATATTTGGAAATGCGCTAAAATCAAATGTTTAAGAAGAATTAGTCACCTGAGTTCCCAAGTCTACACTATTATTGTTGAATCAGGGATACATTTTTTGCTTACTTCTTCATTTACAGGGTGATGTGCATCTGTATGTACGATTAAAAAGTGTAAGAAAAGGCAATAAACAGAATGGTTTAATATTCTAATTTGTTTTATTAATAGCTCGAGAAACAAAGATGAAAAGAGAAATTGTGGCATAATATTTAGTTCTCAACTAGGGAGAAACTGATGCCTTACGGTGCTCATATTTAAGTTCATCTGTCCTAAGTTGTCTACAGATATGGAACTACCTGTTTTGTTCTACGTAACTTACGTATTCCTTTGTGACGCTACGAAGTCACTCATTTGTCAACCAAGAGACACAAACTAAACTTGTGTGCACTGAGAGAGTGAATAAATTCTACGGAATAAAATAGGGTAGAAAGTTTTTATCGTAGTTGTCATGTACCTACATATTCTTAAATATAATCATAAAAGTTAACAGAAATGCCAAAATTTATATTAGAGAAATTGTCCAATCTATTTTTTTCTTCTTTTGAACCAATTAATATAGAATAGAGTACATTTTTTTCAGAGTTTAACTTAATGTTTAAGTTAATTTGATTACCAGTTATTGAAAGCAATCGACATTGTTTTAGTTTTTCAAATTTGGGACGTTTATACTGGAATTAATTTCAAACCAAGTGACGAAAAAATTTGCAAAAATCCTTGCAGTTTCGCAGAAAATGGTGCTAAATCCAGTTTTTTTAAATGGGACCCCCCTGTGTATCTTTTTTGGTATTTGGATATATTTTTACATATTTGGTTTCTACGTGTCAGAGTACACGCGACACAAATATAAAGTCTCGCTTTGGTAGTGGAAACATTTTTTTTATTTACATATATTTTTTAATTTCTTTAAATTTTCTACATTTACTTCAAGGTAATAACGGCATTGTTGTACATTGTTTAAATCGTTATTAAATGATCAATTTAAAACAGGAATGGCCCACTAGATGTTTCATTTGAACTAAGCGTGTTTTCCTCAAAAAACAGGTAATATGAATTGATCTCCAATAAAATGAAAGTAGAGTATATTGTGAGAAGATTATTTTTTATAGATAATATCAAATACTTTTTGAGCAGTATCTCAGTCATCTACGACGAATACAATAAATTGTTTCCGCAACGGTTGTAGTATGTTTAAATATGCAAAATATACAGTGGGTTCCATCTAAAAAACTGGTATTAGTGCCATTTTCGGCCAAACCGGAAGTCGGCCATCTTGGATTTTTCCGTCACTTGATTGAAAAATAAGGCTCCCCAAATTTTAGAAAAATCCGTTAATTGGTTTTCAAGATAAAAGCTTGGCAATATTTTGTTTACATTTATTACTGTATCGAATTTTGAAATCCTTTATTGATTTAACTGCGGTCCTCGAATGTATTTTATATCTGACTCCCGCCTTCCAGTGATTATATGTGACCGGCTCGGAAGAAAGGGGACTAATGTCTAAAATCAAGTTTTCGAGACGCATTTGAACCCCTTTCTTCAGAGCCACCATCAACTCGTAATGTCTCATCTTGACAGGTCTACACAATAATTTTCGGACTCGGACGGACGGACGAAGATAGTCATTAACCTCCTCTCTTACGAGCCATGTCGTTTTTGCTTAAAATGTTTCTACAACAGGAAGGATTCTAACAAAACAAACGGTATTTTTTAAGTTCAGACAAACGGCATTTTCTTCATCTATGAGTCGACAATATGAAACTGCAAAAAATCCCAAACTTCATTTTTTTTAGACATTGGTTTTTCCGAGCCGGGCATATTATACATATATTTATTTATCATGATCACGGCGATAGCTCAGTGGGTAAAGCTCCTGGTGAGGTGGTGATTGATTACTCCGAGAGCTGTTATCCTCGTGGATTCGAATCATACCTGTGACAATTGACACCTGTCACAGGGTTACACTGATTGTCTTACGTTTTTTCATAATGTCAACTTCTGTAGTATGATTAGGCTTCCTCTGGAATAGTCATAACCTTTAATTTTATAGTTGGTTCAGACATTTTTTCAGCACAGTTGAAGAAACTCTAAAGAAAACTTTCTGCACAAGTCATGGGGCATTAACTGTATAAAAAAAATGTGAATTGTAATTACAATATAAAAATATTAACAATGTATTTACTGTCTGCCAAAAATATTTGATTGTATTGGAAAATCTGTCCTTTACCTAGTTTTTTCCCCTCTTTATACTACCCATTTCCTTTCTAGTGCGCAAAATATTTCTTTTTTTCTCCAATATTGATGTGTGCCATTAGCACATTTACGTTTTGCTCGACACAAGACACTTTGTACAAACCAGTCCGTGAAAAAAGATCTTAATTGGTCGAATTAGTTTGAGCCCCAAATAAAATAAATCAGTTGCCTGCGTGCCAGACCGCTCGAAAAATACAATTGCCATTAATTAAGAGGTGATTTAGTTTACCTCTACAGTAAACAACCCTTTTTTGTTCCGTCTGTGGGTCCGCTGGAATCCATAAATGGGTTTGTCGAGTCGCATTTGTAAATAAACAAGGTGTTCATTTATGTACCAGTGGTTATGGTGGAATTTAACATTCTCATGTTTTCATCGAATCAAATTTTCCTAACTTTTACTGAAATTGAAGTACAATAAAAGAACTAGGTACTAAATGTAGTACTATGTATGTAATTTCAAAAGGTATATTAAACTGAAACTGTTTTTATAAGGTTGTTGCAACAATCAACTTTTTTAGCATTTTATTTTTGACCACGAGTGATATAATGGTGAGTTATTTTTCTTGAATTGCGATCATGAAACATTAACATAATATAACTAGGGTCCGGAAATATGCGCCATAACGCATGGGCGGCAGTATACAACTATATGATAAAGTATAAACCGTATTTTTAATCGCCTTGTAAATTATATACGCGTATATTTCTTGCCTGTGCATTGGTACCCCACTGACCATCCCCGACAACGCGCCGGGACTGGTATATGCGCAGTACGCGGTTCCGTTGCAGGAGAGCAGGATAGTTAAAGGCAGTTTAACACGCGTTATGGCAAATATTCCGAACCCTAATCATAAACATAACTATATTTATGGTTATGATATGGTTTTCGAAGATAAAAAAGAAAATAGGAAATTATAGTAGCTGGTACAAGAATTTTCTAGGGTCGCTAAGATTATTAAAATGAAATTAAATAGCCATAAAACTTTAGTCAAGTTGAAATTTAGAAAACGATTTAAAAAATATTTAAGTATCTAAAAACTCACTTATTTGATATCACTGAACTAAAATAATGAGTATAATGCATAATATTGCAAGTATGCAATAATAACGAGCCATCCAAAAGAAAAAAAACGTCATCAAAGTTGGCCGAGCAAAAAAGAGACTCAAGACTGTAAGACATTAAGTGACGTTTGTTTTACAATTATGACAGCCACTTGTCAAAAGTTTGACAAGTAGTCAGCTACAGCTACAACTTCGAGTTTGTCGTTTAGATTTTGAAATTGAGTGCGGCAATTACTTCGTTGTCCCCTTGCCTGGGTTTTCTCCTTAGTATATTAATAGTTTAATCCAAATAAACATACAGCTTTTAATAACCCATTAATAGTGATAAAGAAATATATATATTTGGTATTTAATCAGCTCCTGAATTTCAATTAGCAGCGCTTCACTGGGTGAATCGCGGGAAAAAATAGTGAAAAAAAAATCCTGGATTCATACTTTTCCCTGAAAATTGGCATTTAAAGGTCATTATTGTTTTGTTTTGTTTTTGGCCTCGTATTTGGTATACTCACGTTTTTTGATGCGCTGAGTACGAGATAAAATGTCGTACATGTCACCGTCAAGAGTATTTCAATGACATCAGTAATTATATAACAAGTATTAGGCAGTAAACATACTTACTGCCTAAAGTGTGTCACGAGGAGACTTATGAATGATTGTACATCATTTTAAGCCCTTATACTCAGTCATTGGTAGGCCGAAGGCCATTTTGAACAAGGCCAACGCCAAAACTCGCTGGCCAAGGCCAATTCCGAAACTCATTTTCCAGGGCAAAGGACGAAACTAACGAAAATTTCAATTTTAACATTGAATTCACCTTGAAGATGAGATGAGTTTCGCGAAATATGGTACTATTTTATTCGTATTCACCGCATCAAAAACCGTAGGTATGCCAATCAGACCGCAATAGCAAAAAAAAAATTTTCAAGGTCAAAGATGCTTCCAGGATTTTTTTCATTATTTTTCCCATTTTCAACGTATCCAATTCTCCCTGAAAAACACATCAAATATTTTGTGTCCCCTAGTTGATACATACATATATCGACCACTCCCGCCGTTAAAACGTTAATACAACTCTACACTGTGGGGAAAAACGAAAAATCAAGGTCGTACCCCATGGTAATTTTCAACGAGGAGTCCAATGGTGACCTTGGATTTGACTTAGATACCAAGGTTTACATTTGAAGGTCAACTTTGTTTTTTGTAAGGGCAACCCACTTTTTTGATGCCACAATCGAAAGGAGTAGGAAATTTCACATTCAGATATGTATTCAGATCTCAAGTATTCAGATCAGAGTTCAAGGTGACCTCTATGGGTTGGACACAGGTCAAACTACTGTAATATGGAACCTCTGGTTTTGTAACCAATTTCGCGGAATTCCTAGGTGTTTCCATACTTTTTTCCCCACCCTGTATATTGAAATATGGGCCTTTACAAAACATTTGCTGTTTTTTTTTTCGTCACGAGCTCTCCGACTATTAGTCTGTCCAGATGCAACTCTGTTGTCAAGCGAGGACTCCAACTCCCTAATTAAAACCACGATTTTGTACTGGTCGTTACCCGCGCGGCTCATGCAATTCCGGACTTTTATTTCGCCGTGTACCCTCGAGACTTACCTATTACGTTTCTGGCCGCTCTCCTAGTTCAACCCGGCACAGATCACCATAAATCTTGGCGGAGAATGTTCATGTAGTTCCCACATAAATCCATCCCACGAAACCGACCATTTGTTCCGCAGATAAAGTCGAGTTTCTAGAGTTGTCGACCGTGTGTGCTAGACGCACCGGAGTGGCGCATCCTATCTTCCTGAGCGTGATTCTGTTTTGGAAGATACGAGAACTGTCTAGTAAAGGATTTCAGACATTAAGAAAAAACGTAAAATACTCCCTTGCATACTAATTCTTTCCGTATGTTTCTTCTTTATTTTAAGAAAAGAAAAGTCCATGCCAGTGGCGGCTGGTGGAATTTGAGATTCTCGTATTTCCGTAATGAAGCATAGGACCCACATCATATTTTAGAGAATGATTACTAGACTTAAATCGAAGGCTGTAATAGCAAAAAAATCTTCAAAGTTGCGAAAAACATTTTCAAAAACGGTCTGGTGTGCCTCATCAGTAGGGTACGGAAATGTGTGCGGCAACGCAGGGCTCGGAACTATAAAACTCTATGATAATGAAAGTATAAACTGTATTTTTAAAGCGTCTTGTACATTACATACGCGTGTATTTATTGCCTGTGCTATATACGGCATTGACCCTTCCTGAAAATGCTCCAGAACCCGCGTATGCGCAGTAGTACACCATCCCGTCGCGGGAACGTGGGATGAAGTTTTACACGCGGGCAGGCAAACATTCCGAAGCCTACTTATCAGATTATTTTGGAAACGGCTTGCAAAAAAAATTACGAAATACTTAATTTTCAGAATCACCGAATAATACAGTCTTTTTATACTGTTTTTTTTTTCTTCGAATAATTAGTTTCTTATACAGTTTTTTTTTTTCGAAATTTGGAGATCTTGAAAAGTTATAATAATTTGAATTTTGATTTCATTTAGTATTTGATGATTTAAAATAGATTTATCTTCAAGCAAAATAAAAATGTCAAAAAAAAAGGAATAAAGAGGTTTTCTTTTTTAAAAGGTATATTCACTTGGTAATCATAAGAAAAAAATTTCGCAAATGTTTTGCAAGCCATTTCCAAGATAATCTGGTTAGGCAGATGTTTTTTTTAAGATTTCACATTACGTTTGAATTATTAAGTTTTAATTACGTTGGGTTTTTTTGTTATTACAGCCTTCTACTTAGGTCTAGTAATTACCCTCTAAAATATGATGTGGGTCCGTCGTTATGATAATACAATTTCAAATTCCACCAACCGCCACAGGTCCATGTAGGTAACTTTTATGTAACTAAACTGTAAGTTTTAAAAGTTTTAGCGTTGAGGGAGAATTAGAAATAATACGGAGCTGAAAATTTTTATCAGGGAGTTTTCCGAGGTGTTCTACACATCCAAAATAATGGCGACTCTCTATCAGTGTCGAATATACCGGAAGTTTTATAGGAATTTATACAAAATATTCCTAAAACTTGAAGGAAAATTAGTAATTTTGCAAAAATAAATTTAATTACTTATTTATGTTCATTGCACTTGTAAAAACATAAATTAACTTTAAAAATATCCCTATTAAATTGTAATGCTGATTATTGCAATTTTTAACTTTTCACTAGCTAACTTGATGCAGTTTTAAATGTTTAATGCAGTTTAAATGATATGATTTGCTGATGATAATGTCTCAAACGAAACAAATTTTCCAGGGGGAAGTAGCCTTCTCGTCTACAATCAATATATTCGTTCCTCTTAATTGAGAGTACTCCAGCTGTTGTCGAGGCTAAAGGTCAAGAATTTCTAATGAAGACGGCTACAATGACAAACCCTACTACGTACTTTAACATCGTATGGCCTATACAAATAAAATACAAAGTTAAAATTCGCTGTTTATCAAATTTTATACGCTTATTATTATTTTTTTTCTTATAGAACTTCTTTTTCTTTTATTCTTATATTTCCTATTATAATGCCTGGCATTAATCAAAACTGAAAAAATATCAATAGATAAGGGGAGGAATACAATTAGGGCAAAAATCAAGCATATTTCAAAGAGCTATATCGACAAAAATATTTATTCAATTATAATGAAATTTCCGGGATGTTTAGTAGTATCATTAAGTGTACAAAAATGTGTTATATATTTTGTTAATACAAAATGGCGGCTGCAACAGGGTGCTAAGTTGGCATGTCCGAATCCGAAGCGTTGATTGGCGGCATTTATTGGAAGCATTCTCCAGGTCGTAATTTGTATCTGTAACAGTCGAAAAAAATATTTATGTAAATTGTAAATAACAGTCATATTTTCTATATAACCAACAATAAATGAGAAAGTAATGACATTTGTGGTTTTGCTAAGATTTTTTCAAAAAGTAACAAATTGTATGCTTTTTTTTTCGACCTATTTTGCAATAATTTTCGTATTTTGCAATGTTAAATTCCTAAAAAGTTTCGGTCAATGTAGAAGCTAATAATATAAAGAAGAATTCCTGAAAGTTTGAGCAAAATCAGTCTATCAATTTTTAAATTATCGTGCCCGTCAACTTCAAAAATTACGTTTCGAGAAAAACGCGTTTAAAGTTTTGATTCGCAAAAAATGACTGAACATGGTACTTACGCGTTATTCTGCGATACCCTTAACATAGAGAATACCTTCCGACTCTTCGTAAAACTCGTTATTTTGCTGCAGGAACTGTATGAGCTTTCCGAGCTTCCTTAGTGGATGACAGCCTGTTTATCCGCTCGTTATCCTTCTCCTGCGCATACCTTTGTCTTTGCCTGCTATAGACTACCTCAAAAGTTCATGATCCTCAAGACTGTTGAGTGAACTTCAATAAAAATTCCACCAATATATAGTATGACGCGAATTCAGTGATCTTCAGGCCTGAATGAAGATGTTTAGGGGTTAAGCGCCAGATCTTTATATACATATATAGCACAGTCAAAAGATTCACTATTTCACATCATCTGCTTGATTGAAATATTACAAAACAATATAGAATAGCATTAGGGTTCCCAAAGTCTAATGCTCTAATATACCTGGTACCCGCTGAAAACAGCTGTATGATGTGATGAAAAACCACGAAAACACATAAAATGACTTCGAATTTCGTTTTAAAATTTAGAAGCGTATTCTACAGGAAATTCCTAAATTTTTTAGGAAAATTTGAATTTTGTCGTATTTGACTTTTCTAATTCTCTTTTTCCGCTTAAATACCTGTTTCATAATTCAAATATATCGTAAGATAAAAAGTCCTCAAAGTATGCCGAATTATCACTCTTAGAACTATCAAGTTCTGAGTTTTTTATTATTAAGAAAATTAAATAAAAAGAAGCTCTTATGGTCGAAGAGATAATTTTAAAAATTGTAGAAGGGTTCATGGTCAATTGTGGGAGGGTTCATGGGTTTATTGAACAAGCTTTCAGTATTTTCGGAATTTCCACACAGTCAGGATTTCGACCGGTTTAAACAAATTTTGATTAGATATATGGCTTTGATTAGAGAAACAAGAAGTGTAAATAGTAACGAAGGCTGTGGGAGACATAAAGTTCCCACTGCACAAAAAGTTGAAGAAATGAGGCATATTTATTGATGAACACCCATAAACTTTTTTCGGCATTTAAGTCGGCAAGTAAATGTATCATACAGAACATACAATACAATATTGAAATGTTATCGTTTAGGCTCAGTCCAAGGATTGTTACCAAACCAAATATTGTTATTTTATGAATTTGTATAATAATGAAAATATTATTAATAAAAAAACAAAAACACTTTTTTACTGACGAGGCATGATTTTACCTCTCTGATTATGTTAATTATCATCAAATGAGAATGTGGAGCTCTGAAAATCCACAAAGGATTGTCAATTCGGCTCGATACTGTATGAAATTTTAGAAAATTTTATATACGCGTTAAACGAAGAGATGCGCCATGCGACAAGGCTACCTGCAATCATTAGTCGTATGCCAGTTAGGTAACCATTAGGTGCAACCTCTTTTTATAGCCACACATTAAAAACTCGGTTTTAAAACGCCTTGCGAAAATTTAGTAGACCTACCTACCTACCTACCTGCTAGAATTACAAATAAAGTTCAGGAGAATAACAACTACTCCCAGGTATTGTTTTCACTCCTGTGAAAATAAGAATGTGAACATATTTGGAAGTAGAAGGTGGATACTTCACTCATTAAGTTTGAATTTATAATTTTTAGGTTCCTTGTATGTTTTTCTTTTTAATTATGGATTATGCAGTGACAGTGACAGTAATGTAATTTTCTCTAACACTATTTTAGAAACATACACATGCAATTACTAAGATGATATTAAGATGATATTAGAATCATATAGAATTTATTCCGCACGATTTTTGACTAATTGGAAACGTTTAGGCGCATATTATCGGGGTATATCAAGAACCTTGGTTTGGTTGCTATAGTTATGTATATGTCTGACAAATGTGAAATGAGATAAGATTGATAGCTGAAAGTTCTTGGTTTTGCGTTTGACTTTTTAGGAGTTCAGAAGTTTTTTTGTATGATTTATAAAATCTTGTTATAGAAAGTAGGTAGGTATAGTATACAACAAAGATTCCCAAAGTAGTCTATATGGACCACCCAGGAATCGATTTTAATTTGCAGGGGGGGTCTATGTCAGCGAGAAAAAAATTAGGGGTGCATGTAAATGAAGGTCTACCATTTGGGCAAGTCATCATCAACACTTAAACATTTCATAAATCTCTTATTACTAAGATCCAGTAAAATATGCTGTCACGCAGAGCCGGCACTATCCAACTCTATGATGGTTAAAGTATAAACCGTATTTTTTAAGTGCATATTTCTTGCCCCTGTATATCCACGCTACTGTCCATGCGTTGAATGTTATCCCAAACGAAGTCTTCGCGGGAACCTGGGACTTCGTAATACACTTTCTCCGTAAGACGACTAGCTATTCCGATAGCGACCTGCCGGCGGGGTAAACGGGTCGACCGCCGCATTGAAAACAATTTTTTGTCGCGAGTGACTAACTCGTTCGTGTACTGTATTTACATATTATCCGATTTAGTGTAGATTTCTGCAATAATGGCGCATTCGTTACCATATGTGAATACATTTAAAAAGATGTTTGAAAATTACAAGAATTTTACAATAAATGGATCACATATTTTATGTATTCCTTGCAATCGTCGATATATGTATATTTCGTGATCGCTGATAGTGTAAAAGCATTTAGATTCTTAGATATTTAGATTTATAGATACATCAATAAAATGTGGCTGGTACGGTTAGAAATGAGGAATTTTGGTTTGATTTGTGCATAATGTTTTGCGCATGTACACAATATTTACTTTAGACGTTTTTTGCCAAATATGTATTCGATTTTCCATTAGCTAGTAGCCATACATTACGTAAACCATATATAAAGAAGACACATCAACGTGTCATGGGAAATGCCGAAGAACGCATACGTAATAAATTTCTGTGGCTGACAGTGAAGATAAACAGATTTTGCGGTAATAAGGTCGTTAATGCCCCCCGATATTGATAGCTAATAAACGGGTTTTGCAAACAGAGGCTAGAAATAGTGACGTGTATTGTCCTCTGTCGATGTAAAAAATTATAATGTACTGATGATAGTGACAACAAAAACTATTAGTAATACAAACAACTGTGCGAAACTCATGGAAATAGTGCGCGTGCTGTGTCGTGTCGTCCTCTGTCCATGTGAACTATTTTGAACGTGTACCTTTAACTTCAGTAGATGTAGAACGATAATTTTCCTTCTACAACCATATGTAGGGGCCAAATCGCTCACGTTTAATGAGGATACATACAGAAAGACTACTGGTCGAGGCAACGTACGCTCAAACAATGAGAACAATAGTTGGTGTTTCTGAATGTCACAAGCAATAGGTATGTATACAATTTCCATTCTAAATTGAAAATAGATAGAAAAAAACAAGGTTGTCAGATATATTTTCTAAAATTGCTAAGCTCACTATACAAGTATACTTCATACTTCAGTAAACTGTTAGTTGATGACGTTCTTAGAAAGCTAGTTTGGAAATATTTAAAAAAAATACATAGACATAAATTTATTAGTTAGCATTAAAATAAAGCGATTAAAAAGGCTGGAAAAAATAATTGTAAATTAAAACAACTTTATGTATATTACTATACTTAAGAAAATTTTGAGGAGCCGGCAACGCGATGTCGCGAATGCAGCAGGGAATGCCGATCCATTATACTATAGGATTGCTTTGTATCTAATACATTCCTTAAATACTTATTCGGTCCACTGTACCATAAAATTTTTACGACGTCGTTAAAATGATTTACGATTTAGGAATTCTACTCGTTTAAGACGCCAGTGACGTGTATTTCAGCTAGGTTTATTAACACAGACAATTTTTTGAGATTGTCTGGCTAAATGAGCATTATTTACAGCAAATTATATTACAAATATTAAGAGTTTTGTATGCAGGCTAATTTTAATCTCCTATATTGATTTGAATGAAAACAATTATTTCACAATTTTCGAATTTATAAAAGATATATGTTGTACACCCATGGAATCATAAAGTTGCACCGCTTTTTTTGTTCCCCAGGCGTATTTATCATTTTCAATTAAAAATAGAAGGACTATAGATACATTATTAACACATTTTTACTCCTGTCTTTTTGATCTCTCATATGTCGTCTTCCGTCAATAACATGACGGGTTACGAGTCCGGCCCTGCGTTACAACACATTCGGAACCCTACTTATTACACATAACGCAGACGTGTGTACGTAAGACATTATTTGTATAAGAAATTACTTTAAACCATATGTACAAAAAATAATTATCAAAGTGAGCAGCACACTGTCAGCTGTCAAAAACACATTTTAAGTTAATAAGTTTAGCAAAATTCAGTATTAGGCAGGCAAGGGAAGAGGTTTACGAAAAACGTTTGTTGGTCTACGGGGCAAAAAAGTTTGGGAACCCCTGATCCACAACATATTTGGAATGGCATATTCCACGATAATATGGGTCATTCCATGACTTGTATAATATACTACTTATTAAAAAAAAACTTCAGAATTTGACAGTTCTAAGAGTAATGATTCAAAACATGCGGAACAGATTCCACGGCATACTTTGAGGACATTTTTTTGTCTGTTCTTGCATTATTATTTGTATATGTATTTTACATTATTAATCATAGTTTGAAACGCTTTAATTACACTTTATTATACGATCTTAAAAACGCCATTTGCTGTTTTTCGTATATATATGCGTAATTACTGTAATATCCTTTCATATACTCTCAAATTACTTACATTGGACGTACACAATCACAGTAATTAATCAAAAACAGGGAAATGGATAATTTGTATGTATAGTAAGATACGTAAAACTTTTTGTTTTGTCACTTTACGTGTGTTTAGCTAATTTTTACCTCGTGTGTTGTACATTTGTCATAGTCACGATACGCTGAAGTGATAATAAGAGGCCTGAATTAACATTATATAGTCGTCCTTGGCTCGGCGTATATTAACGTAGGTTTTACCTATTACTTAGAAAATAGTCACTTCTAAATTATATGTTTTATTATATTTCTGTTGCTATTTATAGCCGTTCCACATTTTTTTCTGCTGAGAGAAAAACGCGAAGCAGCAATTTGTAACGAATGTTAATTGTTCAATTTCGCTTTTTGGGTAAGTTGTACCCGACTAAATTAAAAAACATTTATTATAACAGAGAGAAACATTTGGGTCTAATCGCCTGGGCCTATGCCATATTTAACTCTTAGGTATTTTTTTTATTATTAAGAATTTCTAATAGTTATAATACGATTTTAGTTTTGTATTAATTTTGCATGCGTACAGATAAAAAAATATCTAATTATCTATTTAATTATTTAACATATTTCCACTATTTATGAACCGATTTTAAATTTAAACAAACTTTCAGTAGATACTAAAAAGATGGTATAAGTTACAAGGACAGTCTCACAAGTACTCGATTTGACGTATAGATGGCGGTCGTTGTTTGAAAAGAGTGACTATGGTAGAAATTACCAACGTTAAGTTTGAAGTTTGACGACGTTAAGTTGTTTAGTATTTCAGTGAGTTTGCAAGCATGGAAAAAATATTAATCGTTAAGTAATTCAAAACTTTCAGTTAAAAGGCCTCAGTCCAACCAATATCAAAGTGGAGCTAGATTATACTCTGAGGGAGTCTGCTTCTTCGTTTACGACATTAAACTATTGGGTGGCAGAGTTTAAACGTGGCCGTACGAGCTGCCAAGATGAACATCGCAGTGGTCGACCAAATGAGGTGACCACGCCAGAAATGGCGAAGAAAATCCACAAAATGGTATTGGAAGATCGTCAGCTGTCAAATTACATAAAAGCCTGTACCTCGTACTGATTGATCATTTGGACATGAGAAAGCATTTCTGTATTTATGCAAGATGGGTGCCGCGATTACTCACTTTGGAACAAAAACAGTGTGGTGAGGATGTTTCAATCGAGTGTTTGGCAAAGTTTCACAACAATAAAGTCGAGTTTTTGCGTCAATTTATAACCACGGTGAAACGTTGAAACGTGGTCCATCCCTTTACACCTGAGACGAAGGAACAGTCAAAACAATGGACTGAAAGGGGAGATTCGGCTCAAATGAATGCGAAGACATTATAAAATGTGAAGCACAGAATTTATCACGAATTAAAAAAAAAGTGCGTAATTAAAAATTAAATCAAAAAAAGAACGTGGAATGTATTTATTCTGTCGAAATTTATACAAGCCTCTGCAAGTGTCAATTCTATTAATATTATAATGAATGCAAACTATCCAATTTCACACATAATTTGCTCCGTAAGTGTAAAAGAATTTTGCCATATTTTTTCGAAATTGAATTTGACTATCACAAATATAAAGAAAGTGGAATGTACCTACCTATTTATTCTGTTGAAACTTACGCAAAACTCTGCAAGTGTCAGTTCTGTTAAAACAACAATGCATGCAAACAACATACTTTCATACATAATTTGCTCCATAAGTGTAAAAGAATTTTGCCATATTTTTGGCCACAAATTTTCTTTATAGTGAAGTAATTTTACCATACCAAAATGGTGTCAATAAAGCTACATATGTAATATAAAGAGTCAGGCAAATATACAGTTTTTTTTTAATTTATTTATACGGGCTGAATACGTTGTATAAGATACTGAAACAAAATTATGTACAGAAGTATTTGAAATATCACTCTAAATCGCTATTAACTGACCATTTTTCCACACCCAACAGTCAAACAGAAAAAGCTGCCAGACTGACCAAGAAATCAGTCAACCCCCTCCAAAATAAGAGTGGTTCTATTTCAAAGGGCACACACTGTATGTAAATTTTAGATTAGGAGGTTTGGAGTCTGGTAGTCCGAAACATACAACGTCTATTGATTGTTGTATGGTGTATCTTTTTTTTGTTATTTTCCCATTTTAACCACCATGATACGAGTAATATACTACTTCCTAGACATCCATAATTTTTAGCTTAATAAACTACCTTCGTTGTTTATTCAATTTCATTGATTAAAAAGGAGAGGTTTCGATAAGACCCTTTACCGGCCCCTCTGATTTTTTTTTTATTTTAATATTGTGTTTATAGGACTACACTTGAAATATACAAATATATATAGCATCAGCCAATATTCGCTGTATTTATGTGTTTAAGGTATATGTTTGATATATAGTTGATGAGAATAAAGTGACAAAATATATATATTAATATTATTATTATCGTTTTTTTTTTTTGACAAAGCAAACTTATACAAGGTGCAAAAAAACGGCACGGACAACTGACGCAACGCAATAGCTGGGGGCGGCACCTAAGCGCGCATTGGAGGTACAGTCCGCGCGTCGTTCAAACGTACAAACTCTGCTACCCAGCGCGCTTAAGTTAAGCGCGCCACGAGAGTTCAGGCAGAGTTCCGCCAATACGCGCTTAGGTGCCCCCCCCCGCTATTGCGCATGCGTCAGTTGTGTGTGCCGTCTAGGAACACTGGTCGCACCGTCTCGTCTATAAGTACTAAAAGAAAATCAAGGGCTAAGTTGAAGTTTTGGAAAGAAAATATAGTGAAATCAGTCAATCAATACATTATTAAATATTATCCGAAATCCAATTCATTTTTTTTACCATGAGCACAGAATAGTAGCACGTCAGTGTTTATGTATGTAATAGCTTATGTATTTGTGCACCATATATATGAAAATCATATGCAAAAACTACAATCAAGTAAATCAAGATTGCAAAAACTACCAAAATTACGTATTTTTGTAAAACAATTCAAGTTAAGTGGTTCTTTTCATAAAGATCTTATTAAGTAACACAAAAAATATATGTGTTTTTGAAAACTTTATATTTTTCACATTAAAAAAAAAAGAATGATATAGATAATAAACTGTACAAAATATGATGTAGGGGGGCTGATAAAGGGCGAGACCCCTCCTTTAAAAACCTAACCAATTGAAGAGTTTACTAATAAATATTGTTTATTAAACTTTAAATCTTTTAATTTAAAACGTTATCCTTTTTGCCAAAATATAAGTGTTTAAAACTAATAATTCTATAAACAGTGATTCTGCAACTTTCTGTTATAAACATAATTTACAGTGGTTCAAAATGAAAATGATACACGTTACTGTAGAGAAGAAAGTCGTTAGCGTTCTAAGGTTACATATGCATATTTTAACTAAAAAAATAATATGCAGGAAATAATGTGTGTTAATTGTGTAGTCTATTTTATATCTCTTCATAAATAAGCTACTAAATAAAAAAGGGAAACCGCTCTATGCTACAGGTCAAAATAAAAATGATACAGGAAATGAGTGACTTTGGAGAGGTTTACCCGAAGGTGACTGATGCTATAGCGTACCTCTAAGGCCAATGCAAGTACTGCTTTAATAGTTGCGTTAGCCAACAAATGCTTGGCTAACAAATGCACGCCGTCTCTATATAAAACCATATCTCCATCAACTCCATCTGAACCAAATACGTTAGATATATTTGCTTTCAATTTGCATATTTGATATCAGCAAAAAATAACAAGTTACAGAAACCAATTTTTTTTAAACCAGAGTGACACTTTTTGATTCTGTTGGCTAACAAATGTTTTTCTCTAGCTGATCTGTATATTGTGCTTTTAGCAGGACCATATGAACAGTTTTGGGCTAACTTGTTTAAATACTTTTCGACGTCGCATAGGAGGCGAGTTAAACGGGAATTAATTTTTATTTGTCATCACGCTGCAAAAATCTTTCGAGGACTCTTTCTAACTTTGCTAACAATTATGTTTTCTTTTTCATGTTTCTATAATGTGTTGTATGGTTGATTGATTTCCCTGCACTATTTCAGCTATCTTTATAATCTATTTTAATGAATGCAGTACATACATACACTGGCCTTCCTGTACATATAGGACCGTTACCCTATACCATCGCTACACCCCCGGGTAAACCTCTCCAAAGTTGCACATTTGCTACAAACAGAGGGTGTATCATTTTTATTTTGATCTGTGGCACAAAGCGATTCCTCTTTTTCATTTTGTAGCTTGTTTATGACGCGACATAAAATTATTTCCTTGGGTCAGTAGACTAAACAATTTAAGCGCATTATTTCCTATACCCCATAGGAAATTGCACCTTTACATATTGGCGATACATGTGTAGAGGAGAATAAGTTAAAAGACACCAGTAAGGACATACAAAGACAGTTAGATGCCACAGTGGTTCACGCTTGTGTACGTATTAGAAACGTATGATGTAAAACGTTACCTGCGCGTTAACAGAAACTGGAATGTGGAGGTGGAGAGACACCGTCCATCACATAACGAATTTGAGTGAGTCGGACTCAGTACTTTTTCGCAGCAATGAGCTGTATGAAACGAAATTCTTACGTAATTCTGACTTAAAATTATCCCATACACATAAAAGAAGTGTACGAACATAATTATATTTATTTTCAAATTTTTGTATTCCTTAATTAACTGGTCTGCAAGAAAATAAAATTGAAGTTCTATAAAAAATAAAAAAGATATAAATATAAATAAACCCGGTTATAAGACGAAAGAAAGAAAAAAATGCCTATTGAATAAGTGGTTCAAAATGTCGCCCCTTTGTTCTTCGCAAAACCCTGGTCTATCGTAAAACTCAGTTCTTACGCATTCTAACATTTCTTAAGTGTAACTATTTAGGACTTGTACAATTCTGGCCCGTAAATCATTTAAATTTCGTGGTCTTTCATGTTCATGTCCGTAAACAGTTTGTTTTATTTGTTAAATATTTTGCATTTAAGGAACCGTTTATAAAAAATGGCCCAACGATGGAATTGCCTAAAATACCAACTGCGTACGTAAGGAATACTCAAGTGATTTTTTTCCGTAGACCAATAACGATGTAATAATTCAATTCACACGTGCGCATTATAATTTATGGGCGGGGAGTCCCGCCTACATATTTTATTGCTACCCTATCACGAAAGACAGAGAATAACTGTCTGGCAACTATGGATATAATATTTTTCTGTCAGTTCCTCTATCTGTCAGAGTTTATTCTTTTCTTATTTATTAATGCTCGGCTTTGAAATCTTGCACTTTCCTAACCGGTATTCAAATATTATTCATAAGTTAAAATATATGAAACCTAAAATGCCATGGATTTTCTTCTCTAGAGTGTGGTGTACCTATAGTTTTCACTTAGAGCCACTATATGTTAAAAGTATTTATCCAATTCTATCTAAAATGATTTTTCCTGGGAATAGTTAACAGTGTATTCATCTATTACAAAGAGAGCGTGGGTTCTTTAGAGACCATTTTTTATTCTTCGAAGAAAAGAATTGATTAGAATCACTACGACTTGTTATCGACATAAATGGAAGACTTAATTCTATTGTAATGCTCGGGCAAGTACCTTGTACTGTGAGTTATTATAATCTTACTTCACACCGTAGTCGGTAGGATCTTTAACCTCCTATGAATATTATTTCCACAAGAAATACATAATATATGGTATATACATTCACTCCCGATCATATGTATTGGCCCACCCCCAATGGTTGAAGAATACATTTGAAAGTTACATTTGTCCTTGAAAATATATGCTATACATAAAGTATCATATATGAAATTAAAGCTTTTTTCAAACTCTATAAAATAGCTGATGAATAGATTAAAAAATGGTAAAAATTTAAAAATTAATTGCCCACCTTTAGATCAGTGTATCTCTAGGAAAATAACGATAAAAATAATTTGAAAACACGGTTTTGTAGCTTTTTTCAAAACTTTTCAAATGCGCTTTTTACTTTTTTTTTAAACTATTGAAATTCAAAGTTTTATCGGGTGTTTTATAAAAAAGTAGACATTTCGAAATATTGGTGAATATTTCGAAATATTTTCAGTATGGAAAAAAAATTATTTACGAAAAATGTTACATTTTGTCAGCAGAATATACTGTAATTTTTTTCAAGCTTTATCAGGGTTTTTTATTTTCGTCACTCATTTTAAAAACGCACTAGAAAAAAACCGGTTTACGAAAACAGTCACAAAGAACAAACAAATGACTAACAAGTTCAGACTTGTACTGAAGGTGCATTACATGTTAATCTACCGCCCTTCCAAGTCCCGTCTCCGCAGTGTTGCTAGATCGGGCGCTACTTTACCAGTCTCATTACTTAATTTACACACCTCGTATAAGTAGAGCCCTGCGCAATGGTCGGCAATGAGTCACCGTTCTTGAGTTATTTGAAATATATCTTCACCTTTGATTATTTTTATTGAAACCGAATGTCCTTACTTCTGATTGGACTAATCTCTCTGATGAATTTTTCAAACAGCTCGAGAATAACCGGGCTCTATTTACAAGTTATAGAGACGAATTTATCATTTCCATTGCTAAAGAACATGAGGGCGCAAAGCGTTCAACTCCTGACAATTCCATTTTCGATGTAAACTACGCGGAACAACTCACTCCCGGAAAATTACTCCGAATTACGTAAAGTACCCTCGCGAAGAACGTTACTCCGATTTCTGCGTAAACTATCGCCCATTAAGTATTTTTAAGAACCGCGAAAATAGAAATTGAATAGGGCGTAAAAAGGGAATAATACGCTTTCCAGTTGGTGTGGGATCGTGGGCGTCTTAAATCACAGATAATGCTCCGAGAATGGTGTCTGAATTGCCGTTTATTATCGGGGAACTGCTCGCCTGGTATTTTTTTAAAAGTTGCGCATTGAAGTCGACTTCGATAAGGAACAGATTCTGTTGCTGCGAGTAAAAGATATCTTGAACAAGCGTTGAATCGAAGGTCATAATGGAATGATAAACCCATCATTTCCTATGTATTTTGATGCACTGAAACCAAATTTGGCAACAACAAAAAAATCTACCGCATCAGTTTTTTTCTACACCCCCATATAACCCTCATAAACTCTAATAGAGGAAATTATTCGAAAAAATTTCTTTAACCATTTTTTATGACCTTTATTTTGGTTTTTTGGGTCGCTGATCACGAATCTGAAGTCAAAAATAAATTTCGACTTAATACCAGCTGTCGAATTTCACTAAAAAGTAAAATATTGATATTAAATGCATATTCCTACGTTTTTTAGGATACTCATTACTATTTTGTTGTAGATGTTGTTATATTTGTGAAGGAGCTACTTACATCTTTTTATTTATATCTATTTTATTATTTTTCTTGTTTTGGATTTGTAACTGTTATACCGGGTGGACCATTTTAACTTTTAATAGGAAATAACTCGGCCTGTAAGCGAAAAAATAAAAAAGTTGTATACAGAAGTTTTTGGGCAAGGAGGGGGAAGTACGACCGAAACCTTTTTGACCTCGACGTTGGCCTTGAGGGTTATTTGAAGCTCAAAACAACTTTTTTCAAATGCAAATAACTATTTTTGACCCCAGGTTTGAAGAGCGGCAAATTTTACGTCCAAAATGGTACTTGTCAACAAGGTCATGGCAAGGTCGAATAAAAGTAAAATTTTCAGATTGGAAACAGTAGAATTTTTCTGATTAAAGTTGTCAGGGTCGAATAAGGTCACTTCCTGATAACAATGACCTTGACGTTAAACATTTCAAATCAGAGGTCAAAAGTAGGGTTTCACGCTTGATAAATCACTTTGAAATTGAAATAACCTTAAAAACCGACAAATTTTACTGTTTCCAATCTCTATCCCGAGCTAGCCCTCGTTATTTAACAATTTTCGAAAATTTTACTTTTATTCGACCTTGCCATGGCCTTGTTGATAAGTACCATTTTGGACGTAAAATTTGCCGCTCTTTTCAAACCCGGGGTCAAAAATAGTTGTTGCCATTTGAAAAAGTTGTTTTGACCTTCAAATAACCCTCAAGGTCAACGTCGAGGTCAAAAAGGTTACGGTCGTACTTCCCCCTCCTTGCCCACAACTCCTGTATACAACTTTTTTATTTTTTTCGCTTACCGGCCGAGTTATTTCCTATTAAAGGTTAAAATGGTCCACCCGGTATAACAGTTACAAAAACCAAAACAAGAAAAAGAACAAAATAGATATAAATAAAAAAGATCTAAGTAGCTCCTTCACAAATATAACAACATCTACAACAAAATAGTAATAAGCATCCTAAAAAACGTAGGAATATGCATTTAATATCTTTATACTTTTTTAGTGAAATTTGACAGCTGTCATTAAGTCGAAATTTAGTATTGACTTCAGATTCGTGATAAGCGACTCAAAAAACCAAAATAAAGGCCATAAAAAATGGTTAAAGAAATTTTTTCGAAAAATTTCCTCTAGTATTAGAGTTTATGAGGGTTATATGGGGGTGTAGAAAAAAACTGATGCGGTAGAAAATTTTTTTTTGCCAAATTTGGTTTCAGTGCATCAAAATACATAGGAAATGATGGGTCTGATTGCAAAGACAGAACTTTTTTTGTAGACCTGTATTATCTTTCTAGTCCCGTCATTAAAAATAGGGATTGCCATTAAAAAAAAAAAGAAACATCGATGGCGTTACAGCCTTTTGACAAGTGACCGAAAAAAAGACTGGTATTAGATAGTTATGAATGATAGTAATGTAATTATCTTAATACAAATTACTTAAGAACTTGACAATATGTAATAGTTCAAGACATATGGGATCGATTCCAAGGCATACCTAGAAACTTTGAGGACTTTTTTTAGTTTACGTTATGTATGTACATATCTAAAACTCGGGTTACGTCATCCAACGCGCGTCGCTATCCGTGTAATAAAGAGAGAAATAAAAGCACCGAGTCATCATACTCCCGTCGGCAGATATTCCCATGGCCTGGCTTCGCGTCTAGCGGCGTGAATTGCAACTCAAGATTAATGCATGTCGCCCACACATCCGCGCACACGTACGCGCCGACAGACACCGCACGTCTCGCCCGGCGTTAACGCTTACCAGGCCGCAGCGTGTCAACAGAACCGAGCCGAATGCGTGCGATAGAGTTACTCGGATATAATAGCGCCAATGGTGCACCTTCTGTGTCATATGTCGGACACCAGCATAGGCGTGGACTTGTCAGAATTGTTGGGGGTGTTCATTGAAAAAGTAATTATAATAAATGATGTTGATAACTTATAACTAGGGTCCGGAAATGTGTGCCATAACGTAGGGTGAACACTATAAAACTGTCTGATAACACTGGTTAACAAAGTAAACCTTTTTCTCAGTTTACATCGTGACGTCCGGGAAAAAAAAAATGAAAGGGATTTTTTGCTTATCGGCCTCGGTTTACACGACCTCGGGAAGACTCCGAAAACCTAATATTATAAAATTTCTAACCATTTTCTGTAAAAAAACTGCACTGGTAAAAAAATATAACTAACATATACTGATTGGTGTTTAGTGGACTGTATGATTTTCTTTTTTATTTTAATGAAAATAAATGGCACACAATACAATTTACGCCGGTTTATTGTTGTGAATATACAAGATCAAAAAGGTGTATGAACTAAATAAGTAACTGAATCTCGTTGGACAACTTGGTAGGCAGTTATCGAGTTATCCTTGGCTCCTGGATGGATGCTAAGGAAATGAGAAAAGGTTATAGGTTGAAGGGAATATGGTACGACTAACAACAGTTGGTTTGTTGCGGTGTTGGTCCGTAAGTCCGCGACTTGTGGCTTGCACAAGTGAATGCCTGCTTACTGTAGTCGACTCCTGGGTCCCTCTAGAGGTCCAGACTGCTATGGTGATGGTGTGTGCTGAGTAGGTCGGAACCAGAGTGATTTTCAATTCAGGCGAAAACGCTGCGTATGTGTAAGTAGCTGGGCTGGCCATGCGATGTGCACCCTTTGAGTTCTCAGGTACAACTACAAACTCACGGTCGGTGGTGTCGCAGTACCGCGCGAAGGAAGGATAAACAAAAGGAGAGGTGGGGTGATGCTTTGCGGGAATAATTCAAATTTGAAATATGGGTAATAAAGACGATACATATGCAACAATATAAACATAAATAAAAATGTTTCCTTCCCGATTTCCTGCGAAACTTTGCCTCAGGAACGTCTCTTTGTAAGATCCAGCTGTAGTCAGCTAGCATTGCAGCACTCCAGTTGCCTTGATACCGCTCCTCCATTTGGGAAATATCTTGGTGAAAACGTTCACCATGCTTGTCGCTAACGGCGACAAGATTATCCGAGAAGAAGTCCAAATGATCGTTTAAGAAGTGTAATTTCAGTTACATGTTATGTAACATGTTACATGTTACACCAATACGGTGATACGATATTAAGAGGTCATGTACAATTTCGCGATAGTTCTCTGCCTTATGATTGCTTAAAAATTCTTGCTGACGCTCTTAAAAGACAACCATGCCATTTTTTCAGCATCAGTTAACAATTCCACGAAATTTTATTAGCCATCAGCACTGTAATTTGTGGTCCTACGAATATTCCTTCTTTAAACCTCTTAACGTACACGGGTGCGAATTCGCACCGCCAAAAATTTGAAGTTGCTGGCATTTCACGCAGTTACTTTCCCAAGGTCCATCCCCACCACGACAAATATGTGTGACTCCTCTAGTGTCTATTGTCGTTGAGTACGCTCTCATTTGAATGGTAGCAGCCGAAGCAGCAAGTTATAAAATTCGAGTTGGTGCGAATTCGCACCCGTGTACGGTTAGTGAGTGTAGATTGTTAAAAATTCAAAAAAAAATTCGAGTTTTCTATTGGAAATCGAGTTTTTATCAACGTAAGTACATCGGTTATCAGAGATGATACAAGGGCAAAATGTAACTTTTGCGATAACGATGCATCAGGCCGAACACGCATGAAATGCCCAAATTGTATGCGCAGAATGTGTGATGAGCATCGTGCAGCTGTTTGCGTAAAGTGCGATCATTTTTTCGAACAATAAAAACATTTTTTTTTATTTTTCTATATGTTTTTTTATAGTAAATTTTTATAGTTTTATAGTAAATTATTTCAGTGTATTTTATTGTTATTTGTTACTTTCATTATCATATCTCCACTCCAAAAGCCGATATGCACCTAAATTCCCCTTTCAAAAAATATAGTAACCTCGAAAGCTCAGGAAAAATACTTAAAATAATTAAATCAAATTTGTATATTTTTTTTCTCAAAAAAGGGGTATATTTAACTAACAAATCGCATTGGTTTTGTTCAATTTAATCAAAAAATTTTAAAAAAACATTTTTTTGTTTTTTTTTATTTAATAATAACAATTTTTGCAAAATAATTTTTTTTATAACAAAATGTTTTTTATAAAATTAAATTGTTGCACTGTATTGTACGGGAAATTTTACCCCAAAATCATATATTTGTCTATATTTAGAAAGCTTTCATCATCTCCAAATCGATTGTTAAAAACGCGAAATCCCAATTCGCACCCGTGTACGGTATATGATTGCTGGATACTAGTGTACGTTAAGAGGGTTAATTTAGCATCGCTGATCTTAGGGAACTTCTGCTGCAAATACAAGAATTCTCGCGATGTTCTATCCATGGCTTTAACAAAGTTTTTGACGAGTCCCAATTTTATGTGCAGTGGTATTAGATACACATCTCTCAACAATAGGAATGTTTACCACTTTCTTTTGTCCAGGGAGTAATTCATTACGAGCAGGCCATTTCTTCTCAGAATAGTGGTTTTTCCTGTCCCTGCTGTCCCACTCGCATAAAAAGCAGCAGTATTTTGTGTACCCGAGCTGCAGGCCAAGCAGAATTGCAAGTACTTTGAGGTCTCCACATATATTCCATTTATATTTCTCATATTGGATAAGTGTCAAAAGCAATTTCAAGTTTTCATATGTCCCCTTCAAGTTAACAACGTGAGCAATGGGTACAGATGGAAATTTATTTCGCTAGCCATTTTTTTTATTTTTTCTTGCTGATATCTTGCTGATCATCAAAAATATTTTGAACAATTTAAAATTTTTGGCGAAATGGGCAAATGGCGAAAAAAAGTTGTCAAAAAATGAGGTACTTTGCAACGACAACACATACGAGATGATGTCCCTTACATTCCATAGAAACTATCCCATCATAATTACTACAGTAAAAAAAAAAAAAGAAACTGGAAACGTACCTATAGCGTGTTACGCTTGTTATATTAAGGGGTACAAAAGGTACATACTCTGTTGCGGTTCGCCATCAGACATTTAGGCCGGACTCACATTGGATGCAGAAACGTGCGATTGTGCGCAAATCTGTTACCATGCCAAAACGCTCTAATGATAGAACGGTCCCAACCTACTAATGTAAATACAAGTTCTCACACTCCTGGCTGATTGATTCGTGTCCATACATGCGTATATTTTCGCGCGTCTGAATAATCCGCACGTTTCTGCATCCAGTGTGAGTCCACGCTTACCCATGAATGCTTCGTAACCTCGAAGCCGTTTTCGCGGCTGCCTGAGCATAGAAGCACCCGTGCAATCGACGCCCATGTCTCATAGCTGGGGCTGTTCATTCACAATGCAAAATCCCCTGGTCATTATTATCAGCGTAAAGCCAGTCCTTTTAATTGGCGAAGCACAAAAGACCCTCGCCGCGTCAAAGTCAGCGCTGAAAGAAGCGGAAGAACCAAAAAGGCGACGGACGGCATGGTGCGGGGGAAGGGGGCCATAGAAAGTGGCCAGTTTAATTAAAATGTTGCGAGCACCGGTAGGGTTGTGACTAATACAAATTTACGTATTACGATTATATTAGATGGTCTTGTTTGTATAGCGTCTTTCTAAGTAAGTGTAAAAAACTTTTAGGGAGATGATTACTTTCTGAGAATTAAAGAGGTCCTTTATATAAATATTACAGAGTGTTTCTCGAGAAAAGGGGAAAAGGTAGGATTTGAAAGAAAAGAGGTGTTCTTTTCTCAGGTATTTAAAACATTTTTTCTGCGTGTTTATGGTTTTGCAACCTCACAATTTACACATATATGTATACAAAAGTCATTAACAAAAATACTAGAGGTCATTCCTTATGTAATTTTTCGGGCTGAATCGGAATCTGACTCAGAATTGCTCTATCATGTCATGTTTTTGAGGTACTCTAATATGGATTTTTGCTATTTTTAAAGTTTTCTAAGTCTGTGAGGATTTTTTTGGATGGCATCTATGGGATCTGGAAGTATTGTACGTCTCCATCAAAATTCATTTTGAATATTTGGTTTTTTCACCTCTGAGGAATCAAATTGGATACCAATTTTAATGTAAAATCGATGGCTAGAAAACGTTGTGCTTCAAAGGGTTATGTCTGCATATATAAATTTGCCGGATTTTTTTCTCCAGATCTATTAGGCAATTTTGCGAAAAAAAAAAAGCAAGAACAAATCCTCACAGCGGACCGTTAGATAACCTTGAAAATAATGAGGAACAAGGTTTTCATCACTTTAAGATTAATATATCTCGAAAATTTGACATGGTATAACAATTTTGAGGCGGGGAGATCCGGGTTCAATGCAAAAAGCTATTAAGTAATGACTAAGGTTCCGCACGTGTGCTGTAGGAAGCCCTAGCTGCCACAGGGCCGGACTCGTAATCCGTCATGTTATTGACGGAAGATGACATATGAGAGATCAAAAAGACATGAGTAAAAATGTGTTAATATATGTATATACCTATTGCCTGTGTCATTCAGAAACACCGACTGTCCTCATTGCTTGTCTTTCTTTGTCCAGTCGTCTTTCTGCATTTATTCTCGTTAATCGTGAGAGATTTGGCCTGTATATACGGTTGTAGAGGGAAAATGATAGTTCCACATCTACTGAAGTTAAAGGTGCAAATACAAAATAGTTTACGAATTTCGCACATTTGTTTGTTTCACTAACAGTTTTTTTTGTTGTCACTAACAGTACAACACAACATCAGTACATTATTATTTTTTACATCTACAGAGGACAATACACATGTTACTACTATTTCTATACTTTTAGCTGTCAATGACGGGTGCATTAACGACATTATTACCTCAAAATATGTTGTTTCGCCAACTGTCAGCCACAGAAATTTATTACGTATGTCTTCTGTAAATATGTTTTACGCAATGTATGGCTACTAGGCAATGGAAAATCGGATACATATTTGGCGAAAAAAAAAACATCTAAAGTAAATATTGTTGACCACGTTCCACGAAACGCTACATGCGCAAAACATAATGCACAAATCAAAACAAAATTCCTCTTTTTTAACCACACCAGGAATATTTTTTTTTATGGATATTCGAATCTAAATGTCTTTTACATTCTCGGCGATCACGAAATATATTGTACGTACATATATCGACGATTGCAAGGAATACATAAAATATGTCATCCGTCTATTGTAAAATCCTTTTAATTTTCAATCTTATTAAGTCTATTCACAAATGGTAACGACTGTGCCATTATTGCAGAAATCCACACAAAATCAGGTAATATGTAAATACAGTAAGTACACGAATTGACGAGTGACTGACTCGCGACAAAAAAAAAAATTGTGTTCAATGCGGCGGTCGACCTGTTTACACCGCCGGCAGGTCGCTATCGGATGAGCTGGACGTCTTACGGAGAAAATGTATTACGAAGCCCTTCCGCGAATACTTCGTTCGGGATAACGTTCTACGCTCGGACAGTGGCGTGGGTATACAGAGGCAAGATTTCTAAAAATGTTTCGCTTAAAAAATACGGTTTATAATTTAATTATCATAGAGTGGTATAGTGCCGGCTCTGCGTGACAGCATACTTTCCCGGACCTTAGTAATGACATCTCTTTGTTACTCTCGAAATCTCATAATTTATAACTGTGTTATGATCAATTCATAAATACCTCAAAGCAAAATCTGACAGACCGTATTCCGGACATGAAATTTTATGAATCTCATTTTTTGTGTCGTAATATTTGATGAATTATATTGAAATGAAATTAATAATGAAAATTATGGAAATCATCCATCAGTATTTTTTTAAAACTATTGAAAAAATGGAATTTATGGCGATATTTTAAGAACTTACCACTTGACTTTTTTTAGATTAGAGAATATTAATTTTTATAATGTTAGATTGTTATAAATTATAATTATTATTAAAAATTTATAACTATTATACATTTTTATAATATAGATTAGAGAATAATAATTTTTAACTATTTTTCCGAACTATTAAGCCAAAAATTAGTAGAATAATTCGAAAATTACAATGCAATATGTACTGCCCTGTAAATGAGCTTTTTTAGTTTTTCCTAAATTGAATTGTTTGATGAAAAAAAGCAGATTTTTCCTTTGAAAAAAAAATGTTAATGTTAGATATCTCACCAATTACTTTTTCGATCTTATGGGATTTTTGCAGTAACCCCACGATTACAGGTGTTGTTTTTCTATGAAACTAAAAACGGCGTTTTTTTCTTAATCTAACTCTAGATTTTGGATATGCTTTATATGGAACTGTATAAAATAAAATAAATAAAATAGTTCGATTAAGTATGAGCGAATTGTATGTACCTATATTGCGTAATTCAATAGTTATATACATATCTCCAAATTATGATTTATTAAAAATGAATAAGCCACAATTACTAATTACTAAACCACACTGTATCTTAATAATAATAAATTCCCTTAGCCTTATCAATAGATCGTAAAAAATTCTAGTTCTTTATACAAATTTGGGTTTCCTGTCCACTTTCTTAAATTCATATTAATAAACGAATTCATAAGATTGATTCAGATGATTTTGAACCATAAGATGATTCAGTTTGATTGACTTGCTACAGATCGTCACGTTCAGTGTTAAATACATACAGGTATGATGAAATCAGAAAGTTTGCAGATAATTACGGAAATTGAATTACTAATATGTAATTAATATAGCGACAGTTAACGATACATATTACTGACCAAATAAGTTTTGCTGTTTGAATTGTAAAACAAATCAGATTTTTTCATTAGCCCAGTTGATGCCTAGCCTCAGAAGGGTTCAGCTTGCATTAATTAGGGCAAATGATTTTTTTTTCTAGGATTGTTTGGTATAAGGTGGGAAGTGTGAAACTTTTCGACCTCGAATATCGGGGAGAACTTTTGGTAGGCGAAAAACCACGAAATGTTTGCCCTTTTTTTAGATTTTTGCTTATATCTCCTAAACTACCAGCACAGAAAATTATATACGTTCCGAAATTAAAGCAGACAAATTTCATACAAAATGCATTGGTCAAAGGTAATTGTATATCGTGTAGGTTCATATTTTATGGAAGTTAGAAAATCGACGAATTTAGATGGGTTCGCCGTTCTAAAATGAACACATCAGTAGACATCACCTTCGAAGAAATAACTCTTCCTACTGTGTCCCAAAAAAAATTTTGGGTAATGACAAAAAAAAAAAACAATTTAACCCAGATAACACACTTCGATGCGAATTGCATAAAAATGTTACAGGCAGCAAAGGATGCTGATGTTCTCATTGTGACAACAGTTTTGTCTCAAGCTCCCAATTTCGTTTGTGTATATATAATCAGCGAAGATGTTGACGTTCTTGTGTTGCCAACTGGAATTCCTATTTCATCCAAAACGAACTTATACATTCTGAAACCAGGAAAGAGTGGCAAACCTGGTATATTTCTTCTCAACATCATCGTATAAGTATGATCCTGACTACATTCTTTTTGCTCACGCCTTCTCCGGTTGTAACAGAACGTCATTGCCTTTTGGACATGGCAAGACCAAAATATGTGCCCTCCTTGAAAACAACCCTGCATTAAAGGAAGCGGCATCTACATTTTAAGAGGCAACAGCATCAACGTCGATTTTCAAACCCGTAGAATACGAACCACACGACATACAATTAAATTTGACAATGCAGTAGAGCATTTTGTCTACTTCAATTTCGGAACGTATAAAATTTTCTGTAGCATGAGTCGTTTAGGAGATATACCCAAAAAAACTAAAAAAAGTGCAAAAATTTCTTGGTTTTTCGCCTGCCAAAAGTTCTCCCTCCGGCTTTCGAGGTCGAAAACTTAGTTTTACACTTCCCACCTTATACCAAACAGTCCTACAGAAAAAAATCATTTGCCCTAATAAATGGAAGGTGGAGTGTTTTTATCAATTGGACTACATAACAACTATAGGGCAATCGCAATCCTATCTAATTTTGACAAAGTATTTGAGATAATCTTATATAATAATATATACAACGTAGTAAAGAAATCAATATCACCTAATCAACATGGGTTTATGCTTCAAAGATCTACAGTAACAAATCTAGCCTGTATTACTCAGTATGTGTGCGATAGCTTAGATGGAGGGGGACAGGTCGATGTTATTTATACAGACATACAGAAAGCATTTGATCAAATAGACATACAGAAAGCATTTGATCAAATAGATCACTACCTGTTACTGTCTAAACTATCAGCCATTGGTTTATCGGATGATTTAATTACTCTTTTCAGTTCTTATCTATCTTCCAGAATGCAGTTTATTGAGCACGGCGGCTACAGATCTCATAGTTATATTGCAACCTCTGGTGTCCCTCAGGGGTCCAATCTTGCACCGTTACTATTTCTAATATTTATCAATGATATTACATCCATCATACATTGTCACCATCTACTCTTTGCAGATGATTTAAAATTTTTTACTACCATTCGATCAGTTGATGATTGTTATTATTTACAGGAGCAGGTCAACAACATTCTTACGTGGTGTAATAATAACTACTTAAAACTTAATATTTCCAAATGTAAAGTAATTACATTCACCCGTAGACTCAGTTTTACTCAGTTTGATTATAATATAAATAACTACCCTCTAGATCGGTGTTCAGAAATTAAAGATCTTGGAGTCACGTTTGATACTAAACTTACTTTTTTCTAATCATGTCAACCTATTAACAAAATCAGCCTATAAATTACTTGGTTTTTTTGTACGAAATTGGAACTGATTTTCAAACGTCCATAGCCTGAAAATGTTATATTTTTCATACATTAGGTCTAAGTTAGAGTATGCTTCGTTAATGTGGTTTCCGATGTATCAAAATTCGATTGTATTGGTTGAAACTGTTCAGAGAAAATGTTTAAAATTTATGTTTTTCAAAACGAATGGTTTCTATCCTCCTCGCGGGATAGATAATAATATTTTGCTGAATATGTTTAATATGATTTCCCTTAAGGAGAGAAGAGACTGTCTGGCTATCACATTTTTGTATAATCTTACACACAATAATATTGACTGTCCGACTCTTCTAAGTAAATTAAACTTTTTGGTTCCTCGTTTAAATTCTAGAGATAGTAATTTTTTTTTATTGCAGTTTCAGTCGTACTAATTTTATGCGTAAGTCACTATTGTATTTGTAATATATTCAACACTAAATCTACTGTTTGTGACATTAATTACGATAATTTAAAAACTATTATAGATTCGTACTTAGGAATTCATACCTAAAGTCCATAATCATCATACTTATATTTTGTAAATGCACTGTATTTTTCCTGTAATTGGGTGTTACCTGTTGGAAATAAATGTGTTATTATTATTATTATTATACTACATCTAAATGTTTTATTTATTATCTACTTTATACATCTGTGTTTTTAAAACGACACATTTAGTAAAGTAATAGTACCTCTATGTCTAACTCTAAGTTCTAATGACAAAGGGATCGGTCCGTGTAAAATTTACGACCCTTAATAAAAGCCATCGCACTGAAAGTAATCATTTCCCTTTGTATACTTTGTAGCCGCTATCTTCATGCCAGAGTTACCTTTATGATTTCTTATTCATTCGATGTTATGCACAGCAACATTTTACTGCTTTGCTATAAAAGTGTGTACATATCATATTATTACATTACTAATAATAATTATTATTAAAGTAAGTGTGTATTACCGGTCGTAAAAATAGCGATGTCTTGTGTGCATGAATAAATTCATTATGTAAAGTGAGTTGCTGGCGCCTCGAGGTATTTTGGCGCCTCATATTAAAAGAATTTAAAAAGCGATATTGTCTGGAACTTTGTAAAAATATAATTTAAGAAATATATGTACCTAACTATCTCCTTACCAAGTAAAGGTTTAACAAACGTAAATTTCAATGGCTTGCTTGTAAAATGAACCTTGCTTTGGTTGGTCAAGAACCTCAGAAGTGAAAACGGATGTTGTATTTTTATGCTAGAGGGTTTCAAAGTTGCACCAAATCCGAGACTCTAACTGGTAATGCATCTGTGATTGTGATGGTAGTTGCACTTGGAATCGTGACTTCAATGATCTATATCATTGTCTTAGAAACTAAGTCACAATAATTTAAATGATAAATGGCATTTTATCAACATTTTGAAAACAGATATGTTACCTTTATTCTAGATACACCCCTAGAAGATAGACTCATGCACAAAAATTCACCATTATAGGTCCACTATCAGACACTGATCCACTTTCAGTTCTGAGATCCTTGGAAGCTCCTGGACGAATCCACGCGGGTGGGGCTTCTGCTTCCTCCAAAATGATTACGACAAATAATTAAATCTCATTAGATTGTAACAAGACGCCGATATAGTATCTTTTTTGGTCTGCCCTTTGGTATTTCTCGAGGTATTTCTTCATATTAGCCAAGCTGTTAAAGCCCATAATAGTTCTGCTTTTAGTGATTGATTGTTCTTGTAGACCGATAATGAATTATCTGCATTTATTCGGAGTTGTATTTCTATTTTATCTCTCTTGACTGGTTCGATTTTTTACCGTTGATGACCTATGTATGTACATACGCCCTCTAACGCTTAAATACAAAATAATGTTTTCAGCAGTTTTGGTTTCTCTGAATGAGTATGTAATTTTATACGTGTGAATATTTGGAGAATTTGTACTCAAGATCTATGAGATCTATGTGTGAGTATGTAGATCTCTGTATGACAATAGTAGAGCAACACGTTTAAAAAATTTTTATATACGGTAAATTAAAATAAATATTTTCTGGATCGTCTAAGTTATATTTTAAAGTCTCTTGGTAGGCTACTGTCAACGGCAGTAATTAATTATTTGCAACAAAGGTAGAACTTTCTTTCCATCATCATTTTGTATACATATACCGTGTGTGCAAAGCCAACATCGGCCAGTTATGAAAAAGGACAAACAGAAGTGAGAAGACAGATAAGAAGCAACCGCACACGCATCGAAGGTAGTGAAGGAATAAGACCGACCTGTGCTAGGCGTTCGAATGAGAAGTGTAGCATTTGTCCTTTTTCACAGCTGGCCGATGTTGGCTTTACACAAACTGTATACATTAACAGCAACGAATTACACAGCTACACAAAAAAAATCATGATCCAGGATATTGACCTTAGTACCCATATGTATTTTTCGACGCTGAATTCGTATCCAACCTCAAAAAAAGTCAATACACCCTCAACATTTTGAGATATAGTGATAAACGCCTCTAAAGTAGGGTAATATCAACCGTAATATATGATGACAAGAAGTACATGCAGAAATTACTCCTGATGTAAAACCATTAGTTTACGTAGGTTGGTTATTTTAGTATTGTCACGACAAGAAATTTATTCTAAAGGTGAAAATCGAATAAAATAGGGATTGAAAGGGGCAAGAAATGAAAATTTGACAAAATACGCAAATTTTATTTCAAGAATATATCTGGGGGTTTTTGAGGTGGCTGATTTCAAATTTCAACATGCCAAAAGCAGGAAATGTACCCCAGAGGTGAAAATTGAGTATAGCAAGGGTTGAAGGGGGTGCGAAAATGTTTATGTGACAAAATACACAATTTTTATTCCAAAATTATATTTCCTGGGGTTCTGGAGGTTGCTGATTTCAAGTTTTAACATGTCCATAGCATGAAATTTGTTTCAAGTGTGAAAATTGAGCAAAATAGAGGTTGAAAGGAGTGCAAAACGTTAATTAAACAATATATGCAACTTTTACACCGAAAGTCTGTTTGCAGGGGATTTTGAGGTTGCTGCTCTCTCTCAATATGCCAAGAACAGAATATTTTTTTGCGGACATGAAAATCCTGTATAAAAGAGTGTAAATTTAATAATTTTTTCTTAGAATCTGTGCTGTTGTAATGAACTGAATTGTATTCTAACGTTTCTTGTGATATCTATAATTTCAATCATCAAACGATCTTCTCAGACTAATGACGTGCATAGAAGACAACGTGCGAGAAGATCATTTGACCATGGAAATTATAGATATCACAAAAAAACGTTAGGCTAAAATTCAGTTCATTACAACAGCTATGCTAAGAAAAAATAAAATAACCAACCTATGCAAACTAATGGTTTTACATCAGGAGTAATTTCTGCACGTACTTCTTGTCATCATATATCACGGTTGATTTTATCCTATTTTAGAGGCATTTATCACTTTTGAGGGTCTCCAAATTTTGAGGGTGTATTAACTTTTTTGAGGTTGGATTCGAATTCAGCGTCGAAAAATACATGAGGATACCAAGGTCAATGACCAGGATAATGATTTTTTTGTATGTAGTTGTGTTATTTATTAAAGTAAAATAGTAATAATGAAGAAGGTATTCAAACTAGAAACAGGTAAATTATCCGAATTAGAAACAAAGTATCAAATTGTGAAAAACATTGTATTTGATATTTGTCCAAACTTCATCTATTTTATAAACAGTCAATGACTGTTTATTCGTAGTAGTACAGATACGACTTTCTACTTCTACCCATGGGTTTTCTATGGGGTTTAAGTGTGGCGATTATGCCCGCCATCGCAGAACAAGGATGTTATTGCGTTGTAACCATTCTTGCACTAGTTGTGAAGAGTGTTTGGGGTCGTTATCGATCTGAAAAATAAAACGTTAACAAGGCATTTTCTACTCGGCATACGACAGCATCATTTTGCGTAATTATTTTTATGCGCCTATCCATACACAAAGTCGTTTTGTAGGTCTTCCTGATATTTTGAAATGTCATCCATATGTTATCTTTCATTTTATCGCGAAATAATCTTTGACACACTATCTTAGCAATTCAAATTGTCGTGGAATATCGGCTTGTAATCTGTTGAGCAAAGTGCATTGATCACCAACTGCTTTAAGTCGTTACTGACAGGAATTCATCTTGGCACGATTAAATTTATCTAAAAAGTCTTACGTGCTAAGCAAAAAGTATTACGTTTCTTCTTATGAAATAAATCAGTGTTGCTTTACTTTTGCCGCACTCAAAACTCACCAGCAATGAAAATTTACCTACGTTGTTTATTTCTACGGGGTTACTTTTTGATGTCACTAATGATAGCAGCCTACTTCGAGATTACGAAAATATGTTGATCGATCTGCATTATCGTTTTAGTTTTTTTTTTAAGTGTTAGTCTGTGTTGTCTAATAGTGTACAATATGTACGTATATTATTACGCAAATATGTATGTATTTTATAGGTAGATAGGTAGGTACAGTACACCAAGAAAAGCTTTGCCCACGAATTACCCACAACGAACGTAGTACCACGTAGAACGACCATACAGATACGACTCTTAAAACACCTGTTGAATAAAGAAATGTGAAAATGTAAACTGTGAGGTCAATATTGTTTAATTAAATGTGAAGCAGTACCTAGTAAGTCACAGCTATTTTGTCAATTTTGCACAGGTTTTTTTGTGTCTCCTGCAAAATGTATGTATTTTCCTTACGAAGTACTGCATTGTAGACCTCGATATTAGACCCACAAATAAACAATAACAGACTGTACTTCTCGAAGCGTCCACAGCCACAGCTATAAAAGAAATGTACACAATTTCAGATTTTTCCTACTGGGGCCAAAGGCAAATCTACTGCTGCTGCACTGTAGATATGTATATGTTTTATAGATAGGTTTTATTTATCGAAATAATGTTTGTATTACCATACAACTCATTACTATGACTGAATTGTAATTACAGCTTACACAGCATAAATGTACGTACGTAGTATAGTCAGCCAGAATACTTTTGCCAGAGATTTGCGCATAGTACGACATAGTGTGATGAAGTACGCCACAGATATAAGAGACATCCGCAAACAAACAATAATAGACTATATTTCTCGACGCGCTCACAGCTGCAGCTACAAAAGAGATTAGTCCAACTTCAGGTTTTGTTTAGAACTGCTAAGGGCAAAGTTACTATTACTGAATGTTGCCTGCACTGTAGTTGTGGATTGTTGAATGTCGTATTGATATTTCACATAATTTTCACCAATAAAAAGAAATTATTTTAATAAACTTAACTGATAAAATATTGCCAATTACAAAGTACTAAACTGAGTCGTATGTGTACCTACTGCTAGAAAGACACTGTACTTTCATCATTAACTAAAAGTAAAAATATATAGGCATGCTATCAGTGTATGTATTATTTATTCATATAATAGATTAGAGAAATACAAGTACATTACACATAAAAATATCTGATGTGATAATCAGTGTATCGCAAAATAGTCTGACTAACGTGTGCTGATTTGTTAAGAAATAATTTTATAATTTTATCGAATCAAAATGGAATTCCATTTGGAATTAATTGGAATTTGAATTATTATAACCATTGGTTTGACAGGAACCCAGATAAAAGTAGTCTGACTTATTTTCTTCTGTTGTTTTGTTGCTCATAATAGTCATGTTTTTTTAGATAGTGAGCTATATTGTTTAACCATTTTTTGGAATATACACATAACTATATACAATTTTCATGAGGTCACATAAAAAGTATTTCGAGAAACCAGTTTTTTCGTCCCCAAATACAACCAGTAATTTAGTATTCAGTGGCATCTCTTAGCTTTCATTAGCAGTTGCCATGAAGACACTTGCCTGCACCACATGAATCGCATGTAATATCCAAAATGTCCACCATTACTGCTAATGTATAATTCTGCTCTGTTCATAAAAAGAACGTATATCCTCAGACACACACTTCGTATTGTCATCATCATTATAATTCGAGCTCTTAAGACGTTCATCCTATGTGGCCATTCCTTCCTATAACTATTAATTTAATTTAATATAAGTAAATAAAACCCCCATAAAGTAAAGTCACAGGAATCAAATCAGATGGCCGGCCCAGTCAACTGATGTGACCGCTTGTGACTTTTTTATGGGATTCCGTTAAAGACCAAACGGTCAAATAATGATTGTGAAAAAAGCTGAATTTTCTTAAAATAAATCAGTAATTCGAGAAAATTATTTTTTTATTGTATCTTCAAATTTGAATTAATTCTAATTTGACGTAGCCTCATGAAAATTTAATGTAGTTAGTCGTCTGTAGGTAAAAAAAAAACTTTTATTTTAAAAAAGTTTCCTATAAATTAAATGGATAAAAAGATATACCAAGCAAGAACCAGCTAAAATCATTCTACTTTTGCTACTTTTCTAACATAAAAGTTAATGATTGATGATACGTCATTTGGTCCACCACACATTTTTAGCTTGTACTTCCTCCTATTTTAGATTAATTATTAGGTTATCGGAAAAGTCATGACGCATTTTTGGGTGATTTTCATTGCTCATTTATTAATAATAGAATAAAGTTCAATCAAAGATGTATTGCCCATTTTGAGCTGATTGCTGCATGATTCCGCGCTCGTAGAAGGACCGCTCTTTTCCAGCGAAGAACTGGGTGCTCTTTGATGGCCTCATCAGAATCGAACTATCTACCATTCAAGTTGTTCTGCAAGTAACGAAACAAGTGGTAATCTGATATGGCAAGGTCCGGTGAGTAAGGAGGATAAGGCAACAATTCCTATTGTTCCTATCCGAACTGCAGTAACTTTCGGCGAGTCACTAAACTTGTATGGGGTCTCGCGTTGTCGTGGTGGAACACTACGCCTTTGCGATTGATGAGTTACCTCTTCTCCGCAAGAGATGTATTCAAATCATCCAGTTGGCAACAGTACACATCGAAATCGATCGTCTGGTTCCGCGGTAGGAGCTGGAAACACGCCATGCCCTTATAATCCCACCATATTGAGATCATAACTTTCCTCTGATGAAGATCAGCTTTGGATTGTGTTTGGGCAGGCACAGTTCCACTGCACCACGATCGCTTACGTCGAATATTGTTGCAAACAATCCATTTTTCATCGCCTGTTACCAGGCGCTTCAAAAACGGATTGATTTTGTTGCGCTTAAGGTGGATATCGCCGATATTGATGCGATTGGTGAGATGAATTTCTTTTAGTTCATGAGGAACCCATACATCGAGCTTGCTGATGAATCCCAGTTTCTGTAGATTATCGTAAGCGGTGAAATGATGAAGGTTTAGTGTCTCCGCAATATCACGAGTGGTCGAATGTGGGTCTGCTTTGATCAGTGCCTTTATTTGGTCGAGGTTTTTGGTTGGAGGTTTGAGCGAGGAGCATCGGTGACATCAAAGTCACCAACATGGAACATGGTGCATCTTCTCTGGCACCGCCGCTCTTGTAGGGCATTGTTACCGTAAACAAGCAAAATATGTCGAAAATGCACAGTTTGATCTTCCATTTTCAATTTGTAAATGTAAAAACCAAACAACGCGACAAAGTCGATTACTTTTTTCTGAAATGAAGGTTGAACCGTCAGTTGTCAAATTGTTCGAGGTAATCGTGATGGCATTTCTCATGTAAAAATACATGTAATGCCATCTATTGCAAATATACGTCATGACTTCCGACAACAATATTTCCTACGTATTAATAAAAGTTCTTGGAATATAATATTTTTTAATAAATAGTGGAAAAAGTTATGGTAGCAATAGTACTTTTTTAGTACATGCAATAGTAATTTTTTGAAAATCAAAATCTAGACGTTGTCAACAGTGTCTTTTAAAAAACCAGCTACATGTGAAACCTCTATTCCATATGAAAAACTCGACTCGTCAACAATTACACATACTAACTGCTATTCGAAACATACCTGCGCGTTTGCGAAGTACGAAGTTACGCAATTTAAATTCAAGAAGTTAGTACATGGAAAATGTTTTTAGACCGAATTAAACGCTCCGGCAAGTTGCAACATAAATGAAACGTTGTAAGGAAATTGAACAATATTCCTAAATTAGATTATGTTGTAAAGCATTGTATAAAATTACCATTCTGTTTAGTAGCTATCTGTGCCTAAACTTTATAATTAATTGGACCTGATCGTATTAACTAAGGATTTGTGTCGGTGCCAACAATTAATAGGTAGAGCATGAGGAAGATATACTAATTTATATCGTCATACTCCATTAATGCAATTAGTGGTGTATCATCAAAGAAAACATCATAAAATATTATTAGTTGAACAAATACAGCAAATATCCCAGATTTAACAGACTAGATTCGCCTTGATAAATCTTGAATCAAAAGAATTTGGAAATACAGTCTGTCTAACAAGCGTGAACCCTACGAGGTATGTAAATTAAGTAATGAGACGGGCAACGTAGCGCCCGATCTAGCAACACTGTGGAGACGGGACTTAGAAGGGCGGTAGATTAACATGTAATGCACCTTCAGTACAAGTTTGAACTTGTTAGGCATTTATTTGTTCTTTGTGACTGTTTTCGTAACCCTATTTGTTCTAGTGCTTTTTAAAAATGAGTGACATTAATTCTGAACGACGGTGTTCTATCAGGTTTTGCTTCAGACTTCGACACAGCGCAACGGATACTCTTGCAAAACTACGAAAACCGTATTTTTTCAAGAGACCAAAGCGTGGAATGGCACACTTCAAGCTCTCCAAGAGCCAAAAAAGCAAGAATGAGCAAGTCGAAGATCAAATGCATACTGATTTGCTTTTTGATAGCCAGGAGTTCACAAAGAGTTTGTGCCTCCTGGCCAAATAGTAAATATACACTTTTACAGAGAGAGTCTTGAAAAAGTTCGAAAAAGGGTCGTACGTGTGAAACCAAACATCAAGAACAACTGGATGTTGGAATATTATTCGATACGAAATTAGATTTTACGCTACATATTCAGAAAACTACTCAATCTGCATTAAGGTCGCTTGGATTTATTATAAGAAATTGCAAACAATTTTCTAATGTTTTAGCGTTAAAAACTTTATATTATTCGTTAGTGCGCACAAAAATTGAATATGGATCTATAATATGGAATCCCATTTATAATAATCACACGCAATCGACTGAAAAAGTCCAGAGAAAATTCATGAAATATCTTGCATTTAAGATTGATCATCAATATCCACAGCGTGGACATCCTACTAATTTGTTGTTGTTGAGATTTAGTATGATATCACTTGAAAGTAGAAGAATATTCTTCTGTCACGTGTTCCTTTATAAACTGCTTAACAACTTAATTGATTGTCCTTATTTGTTGTCAAAAATTAATATTAAGGCAACACGATTGTAGTCGCGAGTAAATGTTGTGTTTTACTGTCCTACTGGCAGAACAAACATTCGTTTAAAATTCCCTATATATTTTATGATGTACAGATTTAATAAAGTAATCAATGTGATATATTTAATTCATCATTAACTAGTTACAGTAAGCTAATTAAAAGTATATGTTCTAATAATTCTTAAATTAGCAATGAGTCAAGACTTGTGATTACAATTTGGAGTGGTTTTAGTATAAATTATTTGTATTTCAAAAATAAGTATCAATTGTATCTAGATTTAAACTTATCTTCAAACTATTTTTTTTAAGTACCTACTGTTTAACTTTTTATAATGTCAATTGCTCTGTTATTGGATTATTCTGTTGGGCAATAAAAATCTATTATTATTATTATTATTATTATTATTATTATTATCACGACAATGCGCCTTGTCACACAGACATTTCATTAAACTAGTTTTTAGCCAGTAAAAACATTCCTGTGACTCCTCAGCCTCTTTAAACGAGTGTAACCGACTAGCTGAAGGCTATTCCAGTATATGAGTTCCAGCACTGCTATGAGGAATGAAAGAACCCCAGCATAATTTTCCTATGCTGTGGGAAGAACCGTCCAGCGCTGTATGACTTCCCAAGGAAGGAAGTTATTTTGAAGGAGAGGATATTGGACTGTATTTCTAATCGAATAAAGAAATTTTAAAAAATCAGTCACATCACTTAATTTACACACCTCGTATATTTAAAAACTGATAGGGAATAACTGCTTATTCTGTTATGTGAATATAGAGGGTATATGTTAAAAAAATGCATTACAGAAAAAAAAACAGTTTTATTTCAACAATCTGTCGGGAAGCATGTTAAACGTTATGAGTTCTGCTTACGCCTCGCACTTTGAGGCTGTTTTGTTCAGAAGGGGATCAGAAGTGACTTACGTTGCAGCCGCGAACTACATAGAAAAGTTTAATGGAGACACAAATGGTATAGTCACATTGGTATAGTCGTTTAGTCATTCTGGTCACCCGATGCGAACACTATCGAATATGCGTGAGCTAAGTTTCATCGTCTTAAGAAAAAAATCTTCACCTTGAAGCTCTCTCAATAGTTTTGTGGAGCATGGACGTCACTTTCGAAGCAATACACCGAAAATCTCGTGGAAGGGATGCCTCGAAGGTGCCAAGTTATAAACAACATCCGCGGTGACTGAACTACCTAATAATCAATTTACATTCAAAACACTATTTGATGTTCGATTGACGTAAAAAATAATCAATAACCTTTTCCTGCAAAATATACCGTACACGCTGTCACTAGACAGACTGTAGTTATTATACTTTATATTAATAAATCATCTTGAATACTTTAAACTCACTTGGGATTTTTTCTCAAAACCATAATCTTCAATAAACTTTTCCATTGGTGGTTCTCTATTCAAAAGTGCATTACTTATTCCTTGGGACACGAACGAAGGGAGCGAAGGGACACAAACAATTCGTTGGAAAATATAAAAACGCCTTCAAAATTATACCAAAGTCAGTGTACCTTAGTCACTATTGGCAGAACTGTACCCTCAAGTCACTTTATACAAGAAGTCTCAAAAATGGCATATCGTACATGTTACGCCACTGAAAATGTTATATATCGTAATGAGAAAGTTTGTCGTATGATTTTTTTCTGTCTGTAATTTGTAGGATACCTTACACCAGTTTCATTGTTTTGAGTATGCGCGTATACGGTGATTTAAAAACACAGTTCTGTTATTATCCGGTTGATTCATTAGTATTGAGCCATTCTCTCGAAGGGCCTGGAATTTTATAAAAAGTGTGGCGTACAGGTTATATAAAGTGCGCACTTATGTGCGTTAACATTATTAAATCTCACAGGGAACTGTAATGTGCAACGTGGAAATGAGCAAAACTTCGAGTGAAATTCGATATGATTGTGTCGATTATATGAAATTAGTTGGCCCTAATACAACCAAAGTATACATCTAGTGCCGACATCTAGTGCCGCATATGGGGACAACGCCCCTAGTTTAGCAACATGCAAAATATGCTTTGTGCGCTTCCCGTGGTTTCAGTTGGACGATAAATTACGATAGACCACCTCAACTGGATATCGAGCGCTTGCGTACTTTTGTCGAGGCAAACCCGCATGGAACCACACGAGAAATGGCATGAGAGGCTCGGCTGTAGCCAGGCTATGGTAAGACGTGAATTTGAAACATTCGTTAGACAAAGCCATCGGAGCATCAGTGCACACAACTTCTCTCCTGCAGTCGTCGTTTTGACTGGTTGAACAATCTTGTTACCGGGGATGAAAAGTGGGTGATTTATGTAAATCACAGCCGTAAGCGCCAGTTGGTAGACCCAGATGCTCCAGCACAGTCGGTACCTAAACCTGACGTCCATCCGAGAAAAGCGATGTAGGTTTGGTAGGGCCTTCGTGGCCTGTATCACTCGTGTAACACTCTGGGAACTCTTGGAGGACAATACCACCGCAATTTTGGCGCCCAACTCGATCTTCTGCGGCCGCGGCTGGACAAAATTATACTACTACACGAGAATGTAGCGTCTCCATGTAGCAAAATAGACACGCCTTGAACTCTTGCAATTTGGTTTTGAGGTTCTGTCCCAGCCATTGTATTCACCAGACCTTACCCCCACTAACTATCATTGTTCTGTGCCTCTGTGTCCTCATCAGCAAACATTTAATAAATAAATCATTTGACAATCTTCACGACCTACAAATAGTCATATACAACTTTTTCGCTTCACAATCGCGCGAGTTTTTGAAATGTGGTATTCGCAATCTGCCTACTCGTTGGCGACAAGTTATAAAGTCGGATAATGCTTATACTCTAAATTAAATTCCTCCTGTTTACAAAATAAACAATCATATTTGAAACCATATTGGTTAACTCAATACTTTTGAATCAACCGGATATATTCCTTTGTTTCTAAAAAAGCTCTACTACTCTCAAAACTAACATTTACGACAAATCGATAATAAAAAAGTTTTCCACATGTTACAATCTTTATGGATTACGTAGTATTTACAAGATAACTCAAAACTGATATCACTTTGACAACACGTTTATTCGAAATGCACATGAAATGATATCGACTAATCGTTTCAGGGGCTTTCCCGCTTTTTCGCTGGAAAAAAAAAAGGTTTTTTTTGGTAATTTTTTTTTGAAGAAAGTATAAAACGGATTGAGAAATTTTTTTTTTTTAATTAAATGGTACATTTATGAAGGTTACATTTTTTTTTAATTATTTAAATCAAAATGGCGGCCGTCGATTCATGTTCTAATGCAGCTACTTCAGGCGGACATATCTCATGTAAATGAAATTTTTCTACGACGCAATTCATCTGAAATCAAAAAATGAAACATTTTTACAAAATATAGGGTTGTTGTTAGTGTTTATCATAGGGTTTTTTTGAAATTCAAATTTTACGCGATTTGGTGCAACTTTGAAAAAAAAATACGATTTTCACCTTAAAATTCTACCTTTAAATTGTTATAAAAAATCTCATTTTTGCAATATCAAAAAAATCCTATGTTGATCACTAATGGCATCATTTGTGAGCATTTTAAAAGCCAAATTTAAAAATCGGTTGATTGGTGTTTGAGAAAAATTTCATTCCAGTTTCAAAAACGTTGTTTTGAGAAAAACGCGTTTAAAGTTTTTTTTTTTTTTTTTTTTTTTTCATAACTATGACATTTTTTAACTTACATGTCATAAATTTCCGGCCAGTACAGGACACCCTCCTGTTCCTTGTAGACCTCATTTTAGCTTCACGTCAGACAGCGTCACGCATTTTTTCCACTGAATCCGCATTTCGCCGAATACGGATAATAAGTAACAGACCGTAATAAGTTGTCAATTCGCCTGTTACTTTGATGGTCAGTTTTCCTGGACCTCTTCCCCCGAATCCCTTGTTTGTTTTCTTCGCATTACGGAGCCTGGTTCCCATGCGTTTCTCCACGTGACCGACGCATTCCGTTTTCGTTACTTTCGGATCGTTGTTGTACGGGTCCAAATCCAAAATCGCCTTGAAGTCATTACCTTATAGCCTTACTGTCCCCGTTGCCAATATACTGAGCATATTTTACATTAAGCTTTTCTTATGATCGTTGAAACACTTCCTCTACACTGTCCACCTCCATTTTCCGTGCGCGACTCTCTTCAAGCGCCGTAACCGCCGTCACTAATCCGGCTGTAACTCGAAATCTAATACGCGGATCACTTTAAAATTTCAGGACAATAAATTTGAATGTATAACGCATCGATTTCAGTAAAAAACAAAAAAAAACGATTTTTTGAAACCGAAAAGGGGGCAAGCCCCCTTAAGCGGCATTGAATATCCATAATAATAACAGAAATAGCAGGGAATGCAGCACAAAAATAAATCACACTGTATACATCCACACTAATCTTAGTTGGTATGACCCATATTTTACACGGAAAACTAATCTTTTATTTGAATCACGCATGCCACCGCCCGAGAAGAGATGCTCTACATATTTTATAAGTAAAACTTCTTGAGGTAGAGATAGCGTCCTCGATGGCTTTCGAATGAAACTTTGAGCAAAGTGTAAAACGTCGCCTCCATTTAGCTCTTCACAGACACTCGTAAAAATCTTTTAAGTGCACTAATCGGACGTTTTGTGACATTTCACCTCTTTTATGTTCTGCGACAGCTTAAAAGGAAATGGTTTACTTTAAATGCGACGGTTGTCGGTAGACGACAAGACGTTTTATTTAACCCGCAGGTAGATAGTAAATTTATGTAATAAGAATCCGTTTGTAGGACTGCTTTGTATGATGCAGAGAGTTATTTCAATAAAATTGTATAAAGAGTAAATGCAACAAGTTTTAATCCACTCTGCCGAGTAGGTCGAAAGTATAAAGGAAAGTAAACGAGATGACCAGTCCTTTAAAGGCTTTCAATTGGAAATATTTATTTTAATAAATTTTATATTAACTTCACCTATTAGTAAGTTATACAGGGATGGCAAAAGTAGCGGTTCTTGCGGTTCGGAACCGGTTCCGGAACGGTTCCGTTCCGGAACCACAGTAGAAAACCGCTTCCAAAAGTGGAACCGGTTCCGTCCCGGAACCGTTTTTTAGAGTACAAGAACCGTTTGCTTTGGAAGCGGTTCCGCTGTTTCGGGAATTTTGGAACCGGTACGAATACCGGTTCCGTACCGGTACGAATACCGGTTCCGTACCGGTTCCTGGGTTATTTTTTCTTCTTATTGGTTTAACCATTAGGGGTTGTCCGTAAATTACGTTACACTATGTACTGTAGAACACTTTTTAACCTCCCTCCCCCCCCCCTCACGTAATAGGATATTATATCAAAAAGGAAACCCCTATATTCGGGAAGCGGTATGTCCCAGTTTTACTGTACTTACAAAAAAATAGGAGAAAATATAGAATATATTATCTGGGCCAAGTATGGTCACATTTTTGGCACAAAAAAATCAATTAAATTAAGGAGCTTCAGAGTAGTTTTTTCTACTCCGAAATATTTAACGTTACAATTCGGGCTTCCGTTGATCAGATGAAGCAAACTAAAAGGCATTTAGTTGATTATAATTTTTATTAATTATCACTTTTATGTTCAATATCGAACGTGGAATATGGAAATAAAAATATTAACATAATCAAAAATACTAACAAAAATAAACAATAATTATTTTAGGATCACAACAATCCAAAACGTTACACAACCAACCTAGAGGGATGCACACACTTTCGGTACGATTGTGATCTGTAAGGAAGGGAAAACTATCTATTCATGACGTAATTTACGTCTCACCCCTAAACGGTGCAATCTTCTCAAAATCTAACCAAATTTTGACTGGCGATCAAAATGATTCGTTTATTCCTTCAAAAAAAGCATGTTTAACCTTACAAAAGGAGTTCTTTAATATCGCCGGGTACTTCGTTTCGACCGACAATAACGACGTGGGTGTGCAGATTTTGAAGCCGTAATTAAGTTTAACCAGTGTACTCCATTAAGAACTTTCTGTAATTTTTTTTTAAAACCTCATTTCGCGATCCCTGATCCCTGATTCTGCCGATATAGCCGTTAGTCTAATAATATCGCCTCTTCTTAAAATTCTGTATTATAAATTGCACAAAGAACCGGTTCCTATCTAAGAACCGCTTCCAGAACCGGTTCCAAACGAGAACCGGTAAAATATTCTTTTGGACCGGTTCCATCTTTTTTAAAAACGGGAACGCTTCCAATACCGCACAAAAATGTTAACCGGTTCTGATTCCAGAACCGCTTCCAAAATAAAACCCCGGAACCGCTCTTGGAAGCGGTTCCTTTTTGTGACAAAGTGGAAGCGGTTCTGGAAGCGGAACCGTACCGCTTTTTGAAGAACCGGTTCTGTTGCCATCCCTGCAATTATATTTAATTATTTTGTTAGTTAGTATACCTATACAGTAAAAAAAAGATGAACAGTGCGTTTTACATAATATGTTGTATGCTATAAATGTGTTAATTAATAATAATGATATAAAAAAAAAAATAATAATAATGTATGAACAATATAATACCATAATTCCGTTAGAACCTGGTAAATGAAGGATTAGAAAAATTATAAAAATAAATAATTAAAAAAAAAAGAAATAAAATAAATCATTCAGTAAGTCTACAGAAATGAAACTGTCTGTAACGAGAGTATATGTTTTATTTTTTTCTTAAAACTATCATCATTAGGTTCCGGGAAGTTTGTCATAACGCATAACCTATAACGTTTAACATTTTGCATTACTAACTATCCAGAGCTCTCGCAACGGGACCGGGGTACTTCGGCGCACACAGAGACCCATATGACCAGGCACGGTCAATGACATACATATGCACGGGAAGGAAATACATGCGTATATAATTACGGTTCATACTTTAATTACACAGGCCCCCAAAAAAAATTTTTTCTGCGCCATAAACGCCATTATGACATTCCCAAGTATTTTTTCCCGCTGAACACGAATCCTCAGCTCGTTTAACCCGTATACGTCAGGATTTTTTTTAACTTCAAAAAACACTTCAAAATCCACCAAAACCATTAACTACATAACTTAATCAATGAAATTAACCTCAAAATCCCATAATCACTTAACCTCACGACCCTTAATCCTTTAGCACCTTACCTCTCTAATCCCATAACCAAATAGCCCCGTAACCCCATAACCCCATAATATAAAAACACAATAACCTAAAAAACCCCATGCAGTGGAAAAATCTTTGTTCGGTGAAATCATAGCTTGTGACATGAAGTGCTGAGTAAAACTGACCAATAACCCCATAACTCCATAACCTAAAACATCCCACGCAATGGTAAAATCTTGCCTGAGGGAACTGAAAAATCTCACAGCTTACGGCATGAAGTGCTGAGTAAAATTAAACTGATAATCCTATGACCCTTCAACTCCAAAACCCCACGCAGTGGGGATATTTTGAACTGGGAAATTCTCATAACTCCAAAACCTCACGAAGTGGATAGATCTTACACGGGGAAGTAAAAAAAATGTTTCATGGGTTCAAAGTTTTTAGAATGAGTGAGTATAGGCTTACTGATATGTACACGAGATTTTTAGATTTTCGTATACAAAATCTCTACTGCATGGGGTTTTTTAGGTTATGGGGTTACGGGGCTATTGGGTTATGGGGTTATAGAGGTAAGGTGCTAAAGGATTAAAAGGTCGTGGGGTTAAGTGATTATGGGATTTTGGGGTTCATTTCATGGATTATGTGTTTATGTATTTGTTTATGAAGTTATGTATTTAATGGTTTTGGTGGAGGTGGAGGTGGAGGTATTTAAAGGTTTGAAGGGTTTTTTTGAAGTAAAAAAAAATCCTGGCTTATACGGGTTAAACGAGCTGCGGATTCGTGTTCAGCGGGGAAAAATACATGGGAATATCATAATGGCGTTTATGGCGCAGAAAATATTTTTTTGTGGGCCTGTGTTATTATAGAGTTGTATATTGCCGACCCTGTGATATAGCACATTTCCGGACCCTAGTCATTATTTAGTTTATTGTACAAAGCAATCGCATTGTAAGAAAATAATTTACGAAATATAGCAGTCGCATATAATGGCATAGTTAAAGTATTTACACCCCGAATATTTACATATACATATTATGAATGCTTCTTCTACGAACTAATTTTTCTTTTAAGTGATACTGACTGGCGTGTGGATTAATGGATAGGCAGTAGAATAGTCCCCACTCCGTGTTTTTTGACGGATCTGAACAGCAGCCATCTTGTAAGTTAATTAGCAAGTCTCCTCCTTGTGTGTGAATAAAAATTTGTTTTCTCCTCTTGCTAAGTTCAATGTACTTTATTTTATACGAATTACTTTTTTAGATGAAAATATTTTGTAAAACCCATTGTTATAACTTACTGCATAATCAGATTTATTAATACACTTTTTGAGATATGCGCCGATGTGTGATCATGCGCATAGCGCGAAAACTGATTGCTGCGATAGGTCCTTCTTAGTGTCCTACAAGATGGTGGACGTTGAAAATTTTCCCCCACTTACGACCTACTCCCTAGCCAGTTAGTGTAAAGATCAGTGGTACTAACGCACAGCGGAGTTTATGGACAGGATTTAACATTGAATATATGAATATATTATTCATATTAAGCCATTTTGTTTGACACGTGACCGAATTTTTTAATTGAATAATATAGCGACAACAAGCATTTTCTACTTTTTGAATTCGTTGTTTATGTATTGCATCAAGACAGGAGCAGTACATTATATAACAATAATTAAAATTTAAATGCACCCGGCTTTAACATATTTTTTTTTACGTAACCCCAGGTCTAGAATAGCTCTGTCTGCATAGAAGAGTTTTAGTGTGTAAATATGTCTTTCATTTGATTCTTCACGTGATCGGAAAACCTAAAGTCAGTATCACACAACATACACAACACACCTAAATGTACTGATTTGCGCCACCCAATGTCTCATTATTTAAGCTATGCACAATGTTACATGTTAAGGGGCACACCTAGTGTGACCGCTGCAGTGCAATGACTGCTGCAGTGATTCCGGCCTTCACAGTGGCTGGAATAAAAAAAAATAACAAAAAACCATTAAACTAGAAGGTATTGTCTATGCAATGACCCAGGATTGTGAAGAAAAAAGGAATTTAAGAAAATGACAAGTTTTGAAAAAAGTTTAAAACTTCCTCAAAAACTGAGATTTTTGGCGTGCCAAAATTACATTTTTCATACAATCGAAAAACTGGAGGGTCATTGTATAGAGAAATATATACAAAATAAGCAAAAATAAATCAAATCGATCGGATGATTTGTAATCGAGTTATAACTGCAACAAATTAGAAAAATGAAGTTTGGAGAAAAGGATGTTGATTGATTTCATTGTTATAAATAGATAAATATCATACCTAGAGCTAATCTGCTATTTCAGGCCCATACAATTCACCTTCCCCTTCTTCAAAAACCGCCTGTTGGAATCCTATTATAATGACTTACGATGACCAGTGGCGGATTTACATAAGGGCACTTTGGGCACGTGCCCGGGGACCCCACAATCCAGGGGCCCCCACAAGTTGAATAACCCATATTTTTTGTCTCCTACATTTTCGAAAAATCAAAGAACGTGGAACATACACATACACATTGATCATTCAAATAATAAAACTTCTTCAAGAGAATATAATAATTAATAACCGATATATAATTAGATAATAAAAAATTTGATTTTCTTACAAGAGGGCCGCCACAGAATTCGATTTTCTTACAAGGAGGCCCCCACAGCATTCGTGCCCAAGGGCCCGTTAAATATAAATCGGGCGCCGACGATGACGACAGAGTTCAAACAATACCTCAGGTAAGCCCCGCCCCGTGGCAAACGTAACTTTCTAACCAATGAGCGGCCACTCTTTAAAAAGCTGTAGTTCAAAAACTATTTGAGATACCCACGTGAATTTTAGTATGTTATTTTTAAAGGTATAGACTATCGAAATATGCAAAAACAAAAAAACGATTTTTTTTTAGAGTTTCACACTAGGTGTGCCCCTTAAGTTCTCGTATTTATTGCATGAAGAAAGAACCAAAGCTGAAGATGTCTTAGCATTCAGCTTGTGAATATGACTCAAAACGTAATCATTAATATTCTATAAACCATTTTTCTCCCGCATTGCTTGTCCATGGTCATCATTTTTATGCTGTATAAAAGGTGTGTATCATTTACATATTATTGTAATGTAGGATTAGTGACCTGTTTCCATATAACTATATAGTTAATTAGTGGGATAGGTCAAATGTTTCCAAAAAAACTAATTTTAGTTAGTCGACGTTTCGCAAAATTTAGTTGCATCCTCAGGACTCTAAAATATGACAAACACGCAATGTAGATAATAACAAACGTAATACCACACAGATTAAATAGGGAATCAGGATTACATGTTTCTTTACTTACAATTGAATAGCTTTTGTGTCTTTTTAAAAATAAAGATGAAACATTGATAAAAAGTTAGAAAAGTAGAAACAACTACGTACCCAGAATCGTATTACCCGTACGTTTAATTAGCTTAAAAATACACATACAAATATGAATAAATAAAAAGTTAACTTTTTAAAAGACACTAAAATTGTAAAAATTGTAAAATACTTTTATACAGGTAGCATTAATAAAACTTACATTAAAAGCTAGTATAACTGTTTTTTTTTTATTTTTTTTGTTTTTATAATTTTATAGTATTTTGTGTAGATTTATTATATTAAATTGAAAAGCCGTATTCAAGTAAGTGTTTTAGAATCACTTTTTAATTTGTTGTTTTTATTTTTTTTCCATTTTATTCGTCAAACGAAAATGTCTATTTTGTGACAGTGTGTCTTTCTTTTCATGATAACACTTTTTTTCATATTTCTTTTTTTCATCCTTCCGGTTCCAATAATTTGGTGTTTTTTTCTTTTTTCAATCGGCTTTTTTTTATTTGTAAAATTTTTTAATTTTACTCTTAAATACTTTTTTGTTAGTTGATAAATTGGCTCGAGTTTTTCGAAAGTCCTTTTACGTAGGAATTTTAAAGTATTTTTTATTATTTTTATTTTTTATTTATTGTATGTATTCAATTTTGTTTTAATTTGGAAATTATTGTTATAAGTTTTTTGGATATTAATTTTGTTTTTTCTTTAAAACATAGTGCAATCCCTATTTATTTTTTAATTTGTTTTCTGTTTAAAAGATGGTTAGAAAAGAAATTCAAATATCTTTGTTATGAAACAATTTTTACGCCCATTTTTTTTTTTAGTGAAACATTAAAAAATTTATTTTTTTTTCGTTTATGTAAAATTTAATTTGATATATTAATAACAAATATCTTTCTTTTTTGAGCTGTTTTGTTACATATCTCTTTAAAGTAGGGGAATTATTAATATAGTATTTTTTCTTCTTTATTACTGTTTTATGTTTCATTTTTTATTTTTAAAAACGACGCAAAAAGCTTATTAATTGTGTTATGAAATCTGTCCCTTTTTTCTGTTTTAGTTTTTTATTACTCGTTTGTTTTTGGTCCTAGGTCAAATAATTTTGCGAAACGTCGACTAACTGAAAATTAGTTTTTTTGGAAACATTTGACCTCATCCCACTAATTAACTATATAGTTATTTACATATTATGTTTGTACAGACATATTCTTCAATGCATTTTATAAATCTGCTGTGTACACAAGCAATAATAAAGGGCCCAGTATTGACCGTTGCTATATAGGGTCTGGTGATAAAACCGGAAGGTGCCCCAAACAACTACATGATGGAAACCTTTCGGGTTTAAGCTCATTTATTAGTGTCACGGGCATTGGTTAAGAAAAAGAAAACTCAATATATCAATAAAACAATCAAATCACAAATGAAATTATCAGAAAAGCAGAAGTAAGACGTAACTAAAAATGTGAAAACAACACATGTACGTATTTAAAAAAAAAAACAAGCCGCCGTTTTAATTCTCTTAAAAAAAAAAACTAAAAACGAAACTAACATATCGTTTTTTTACTGGGGTAGGTCATGCTGAATGTTATTTATAAGTGGATAGCATAATTCTCAAGGTTTATTATATTGTATTATTGTCTTGAAAACTGTTCGCCTGAATAGAAAAGACAAAAATTCAACATTTTATATGATTATATGCATTTTTAAAAAAAAATTCACTGGTAATGTACGTCTGTAAATCTGTAAATAATAATGTTATATAACATGTTTATTATGCATTTGAAGATTACCTTAGTCAAAGTACCGTTATTCACAATATGTAGAGGCATAAAATTGGCATACATAATATTTTTAATCCCTGCCTTAGTTGTTGATTAGCAATGTACTAATTCATATTTTCTCTTTTTCCAGGTGAGTAGTGGCATTAGAGTGTAGTTGGTAAGCAACAATAATTATATATTATGTATATACATATATTTTTTAATGCAATGATGAAACGACAGAGATTTCTTTATAATGAACCTGCACATGTAGGCTTTACTCATTTATACAAAGAAGTAATATGGTTACTGCTGTTGGGAACACTAAAACTAAAACGATTAAATACAACGAATATACTGTTTAATTAATACGATAAACACATTTCCTCAAATGTTTTTTGTTTATTCAAAATATGCACATTTCTCTCAAACACTACATATTTCCAATTCATTTAAGAAGCCGGGGTAAAAGCAACTAAATATTATGGCTGAATAATGTTTACATTTAATACAAAATACATACAATAAAATAAATATTTTACCAAAATTAAATAGAGAAACCCGTTTAAATGGTAAAATATTGTGTTATTCAAAACAACTTTATTTGCAAATGATACAAAACAAAAATTGAAAAAATATGTTTGAATTGATAGATACACAAAGGAAATATTTGTTCCGAAACTAATATTTCAATTGTGGATTTGTATCACATAATTTGTGCATTGTGGTTTTCTAGTTTACCACAACTTTTTCCGCAATATTTTTATTACGTATAAATTATAGAGGATAGATGTAAATTAAACATTTTTATATTTTAGTTATTGTTATTACATTTGTCTCTACTTTGAACTTTTGATATTCAGGTTAATTTAAAATTATATATCATATGTTACACTGAAAAAAGTTATATTTTTATACCTTAGAACCGATCTCACCAATAATGCCATACCATTGGTGGTGCCATACAATGGAATGGTACCCCTTCATTCTCTATAATCATGAGAGAAACCAAATATTTGTTTCATAACGAATATTACTATGCTTCATCAAATTGACTGATTGAGTTTTTACGACAATTTTTTGTAGTTTGTTTACTTATACTTAAAATATTATACTATCCGTATAATTGATTCTAGAATATTGCACAATGACACTATGATTTGACGGTGTCATGAATCTATTGTAAGTATTAACCTACTTTTGTGAATCCTAAATTTTTCTTGATACCGTATCCCTTCAAGACACGTCTTTTAAATATAGTGTGAGGTAAAAATTACTTATTATAAATTATACGATAACTAGACAGAAATATGTGCATACATACAAGTACATCCAAATTCAGTATAGAACTTTACGAGACCACAAATCTTCGTAGGTTATAACCTAGACTAAACAAGTCATAACTTTATAACCGTACAGCCTTCGTGACACCGAAATAAATTAGTTTCTGTTTACTGGAAATGCTTTGGGCAAAATATTTCGGTTTAATGTGCCTATTTTATTACAGGCCTGGTTAGAGGACACAAAATAATTACTAGCGTTGGCGGTTGTATTGAACCCAAAAGGATTTATTTTTCAAAGCCGAATATATTAAAACTGAAAATAATAACCCAATATTCGTAGTATTCATATTTTTTTTTAAAATCAGAAAAACTTTTTTAGCAGAATTTATTTTTTCTCCAATATTTAACCTAACTTAAAAAGTAAAACGCAAAATAATCTGATAACATTTTCCTACGACCAAAGGGCCTCGCAGGATTCTTATGAGATATGGCTCTAGATCAAACTAAAACTTTGGATTCTGGTAGTCCTTGACATGTAGAACAAAAATCTCAATGGGCAGGGGGGGCGGGGGGGGGGGGGGGGGGGGGGGGGGGGGGGGGGGGGGGGGGGCTTAATCCTAAAAATCTATGTTTTCTAGATATAATCCTTTGAAGTTGAGCTTCTCGTGCGTTTTGAAATAGCGCGTAGCTAAATCTTTGTCACAGACGTACGCATCATAAATACAATACACGAAATTAACTAGTACCCTTTCACACGTTTGCCATATTTTATTATGAAATTATATTACACAATTCAAAGTACTGCATATAGCGGAGGTTGTACAACAGCACCAACTGACAGGGGACTACTGCAATCAAATCAAATTGAGGCAACCCCCATTACATACTACACCACTTGCCTGTGTGTCGCGTCACCGTACCTAAGCCAACTTTCTTAATCAGTCAAACACGAAAAAACTAAGCGAGATATTTTTTTTAAATTAAATTCAAATTAGAAATGAAATTATCTTTATACGGGATGGTACAATTTTTTTTATCAGTTTATTAACCTGGGTAACTAGGTAGTAGTACCTAGGTAACCAGTATACTCCACAACTGGTTGCTGGATGGCGTCCATATTGTCAGATTAAGGCAAACTATACCCGTATTTTATGTACAAAAATTAAAATGTAATCCACAATAACTTCTATCCGATAACATGTTTAACTAAATTATACAGGGTGTTCCATTTAAAAATATTTTTTTCGCAGCCTTACAATTTGAGTTTTTTTTTAATCTCTTATGTATTCTATAAATAAAAAAAATCGTGTTAATTTTTTTAAATTTTTCGATTCGATGATAATTAAGAGAAATAAATTGAATGTCAATTTTGGTTGACCAACCTTGTACGTACAGTCAGTAATGAAAGTCATCATATACCCACTTTTTTAAAGGTTATTTAAATTCTGATAATGTTTGTACTACAGTATTTATTTGTTTACAAATAAGGAAATGTTATGCAAATGATTAATAGTGCTGGTTATCACTGCAGAACTGCAAGACGGAAACCCCTAATATCCAAAATTAATCAAAAAAAGCGTATGGACTTCGCTCTGAACTATCTAAATAAAAATATTGGATTTTGGGATAAAATATTATGGTCTGACGAGAGCAAGTTCAATATCTTTCAGAGTGATGGTAAATAACGAGTATGGCGAAAGGTGAATACAGCCGTAGTCTTCTAATTTGCAAAAGACGATTAAACACGGCGGTGGGGGAGTTATGGTCTGGGATTTTATGGCGTCATCGGGTGTAGAGGAATTGATTTTTATAGAAGAGATAATGAACAAATAGATTTATCTAAATATTTAAAAAAATAATGTGCATTGAAGTGCTGAAAAATTAGGTTTGGGCGTCGACTTTTACTTTCAAGAGGACAACATCCCCAAACATTGTACCCTAATATTATACGGCAGTGGTTACTTTACAATATTCCACACCTGCTTAACACGCCGCCAGAAAGCCTGGACCCTTAACAAAATGAACACGTTTGGATGGAATTAAAGAGTCGTTTAAAGAAACATGCAATTACAAGTAAGCGGGACCTCGAAGAAAAACTGAAGAAAGAGTGGAATAATATTTCTGTGAAGTTCACTCGTAAGCTAGTGTCTTCCATGCCTAGACGATTACAAGCAGTCATCAAACAAAAGGGATTAGCAACTAAGTACTAGTTAGTGTATTCAATCTTTTGACCCGAAGTTTTATGGACTTTTGAGAAGGCAATCAACTTTTTCTACACCTGCCTGAAAGATTGCAATAATTTATAAATTAAACATGCAGTTCTTTATAGAGTTTCTTTTTATACAGTTTTATTAGGATACAACTACTTGTATCTGAGTTTTTAAATAAAATGTTCTAAACAGCCTGGTGTATTCAAACTTTTGTCCATCACTGTATGTCGATTGTGTGAAAAGATATCGCTAAAAAAGTAAAATTGCGATGTTTTAAAAAAACCGTGAATAACTCCGACTAAGTTCTTGGACTCATATTAAAGAGAAATCTTCAGAACAGTCATCTGACGACAGTCATTTTGGAAAAAAAAATTTCTGAAGTTGAACCCAAAACATAAAAATTCAAAAAAAGTACACCACCCGACGGCTCTGAAAAAATTTACGAATTAATATCCTTCTAGAACCCAATGTGTCATTAAAATTTCTTGAACAGTGATTTTTACGAAAATTGTAATAAGAATGGTACAGTCTTGAATTGTTATAATGTTTTTGGTTCAACTTGAGAAATTTTTCTAAAGTTGAAGACTATATTTTCCAAAACAGCTCAGTTAGATACTCTGAATATTTCTCTTTAAACGTGTTCAAGAACTTTGAAAAGGATTTAATATTTTCGGAGTTATCCACGCTTTTTTGAAAATATCGCAGTTTTACTTTTTTAGAGATATCTTTTCACACAATCGACGTATCACCTTCAACTTGAACTTATTAGACGCAGAATTTCACAAGTTATAATTCTATCAGAAGCGAAAATTATCCGAATTTAAGCAACCTTCAAAAAGTGGGTATACGTAAAATGTTATGGCCATTTTAATTTTAATTTTATAGGAACATTTTGTTTCTCAAAATTAAAATGACTTTTTGAAAAAAAATATATTTTGTAACAAATCGAAAAACCTCTCCTTATATTTGTTTCTAGATTATGAAAAAAAAAAATTACTGCAAATATTCCACAGAGCGTTACTGAGATCCCAGGGAGTGCTCCAGGTTTTTTGACATTTTTTTCGCAAACTTTGTTGACGGTTTTTTCACTATAAATCCTTTCTGTAAGAGGTGTATAGTCATCACCTAAAAAGTGAAGTGGGTCCCATGCGTCGTTTTCAAGATATGACTAACTGAAGTATCACCAACCGCCACTGCTGTACATACATATATGTATGTTTTCACTTATCACTTTATAAGAAGTGTGATGGCAGAGCTGCATTTCTTTTTTAGCTGGGGCTCCCAAATGTTTTAGTCGCCAGTGCAATTGACGTCTCGTCGACAAAAGCGGTGGCCATGCATTAATTTATTCGATCGTAAACAAGTAACCGGATAGCCGATAGTATTAAGATGTGCAAAATGTGTTTTCGCATCCGGTGCGATGGGACGTTTCAACTCCATATGAATGTAGTTGAACGAAAATTTGACTTTACTACGGGCATACCTAAATAGCCTTTTTTTATGAAATGTACGAGTACATTAACTGTTTAATCCAGTATGTAGGATTCGTTATGCGTCATTGATAAGAACATATTACATCATACATCATACATCATCAAAAAACCATTTACTATTGATGTATAATAGCAGTGGCGGCTCGTCAGGGGAGGCAGAGGAGACAGTGCCTCCCCTGTGAAAATTACAAATTAGTTTTTTTTTTTATCATTTATAAACCTACTATACTTTAATATTACTTAATAAAATTAATATATAATATACTATCTATAATACTTTAATTACCTTTCATTTTTAAATTCATATATCGGGTAAAAAATTAATTTATAAAAACAAAAATATTAATAAACACATGTCAAAGGAATTCCTGCACTATTATTTGCAACATATTAGCCCTCATTAACGACACAGCGCCTATCTAGCGTCGTGGTGGCAAGCCTTAGATGTCAATGTTTTCACATATGTACTTATAAGGAATAAGGAAGCGTAAAGCTTCGCAACTACCTGAGTTGCTAACAAATATAACCCTTAACTCCAGTGGCATTAAAGGTCATTTAAAAAACTGCATAGCGGAGGCAAACACGCCCACCTCCCACCTCTCACACGTGACATCGCAGAAAGCTAGTCATTTTATTTCATGAACCTAGCGACTAACTATAAAAATCTTTTATTGTTCTGTGTTTTGGAAGTTTTTGTTGGAAAGTGCTGTTATTCTTGCCGGGTTTTTTTTGAGTGTTGTGAGTGGTATATATATAGTGGAGTGGAGGGTAATAATTATTGAAAGTGTTCCATATTACTTCATTACGTACGTCATTATTTGAACGTCTTATTTAATTAATTATACAAAAGTATAATGGAGGTAACTAGCGGGTGTTGCAGTTTGTTTCATAAAAGTAACAATACGAGTTGTCATGACACTCAAATAAATATTCGAACCCGCAATGATACTGTTGAGTAATCATATAAAGTACAAATTTAGTCGCCTGTCTTATGAGGATAAATTATTCGTTAAAGATTTAAGAGTGCCACTGCCAGGTCTAAGTAAAACTTTAATTAATCAGGGTAAGCCGGCTCGTAGTTTTGTTAATACGTGTCATGATAAATGCAAATGGCTAAGTGGTTCTTTAACTTTAAATCAATTATTGTGTTGGCCGTGTATATTATTTTCAAATCGTGGAGAAGATGCTTGGACAAAGTCTGGATTTGATAAAATCTTAAAACTTATCTCGTTCAGTTGACACATTCAAAAAGTCAGGAACATATTAGTTGTGTTTGTAAATTACAAATATTAGGAAAACAAAATATAATGTAATCAATTCAGTCAAATCTAAATTGACGCAGTCCTGGCAAAAATCAGTATTTTATTTCATCTGCATTTTCTAATTGTAAAATAATTTGACGGAAAATCAAAACCTTCCCGCTGCTTTTGCTGAACCAATAAAATATATTAGGTAGATACATTATTTTAGACAAATGTATTAATATATTTTATTGACCAAGTAGAAATCCTTCTCCGAACTATGCGGCACATTACTAACAATGTTTACAATCACAAAAATTTAGGAAACAAAACATTTTTACAAAATATCTTTGCCTCCCCAAAAAAAAAGTCACGAACCGCCACTGTATAATGGGCAGGTCAGTTCCAAAACATAAGAGAAGAAACAGGAGTAAAAGGGCGAAGACTTTAAAAGTGAATTTAACATTTCAATGAAATATTTGTGAGCGGAAAGGAAAGCAAATTAAGATATTAATAGCACAATCAACCTAAGCAAAAGTGTGATATTTTAGTAAATTTTATGTCAGTTATTCTTCTTAATTATTCCCTTTTTTTACAAAATATGTATTTCAAATCTAATAAATTACAGAGTAGTTTTATAATTGATGATAAAAAATAAAAGCCTTTGGCAGTCGTTTTTTTACATACAATCCAGACATACAACACAGACAATCCATACAGTATAACGGTTTTATTAAAGCTCTTTATGTATATAAAGGATATAAAAGAGTTCTTTTTGATATATAGAATACCCTGTATATAATAATGATAATTTTAGATGCCCCGTTTCATTTTAATTACACATATTACACATATAATTAAAATATTACACTATTACTATATTTTATGTTTATTATTATTTCTGTGTAATTTTCTAAAAACTAAAAAAAAATTGAAGTCAATTTAGAAGCCATATTTAAAATAAGTTTCGAAGTCAAATTAAAATAAGGTAGCTGTCGTTATTATGATATATGTAAATTGTTGCAAAATATATTTCTAAAATTTCTCGAATTATATAACACTTACGGGCATCTTTATGAGCAAATATGATAATCCATAGTAGTATATTCCTTGAAAACCACAATCATCTACGTAACCAACCTTTACCCAACTAACAAAACTATTTGCTTGAAAAACATTTGTAACCGCAAACACGATTGCTACTAACATCAAAACATTTCATTTCATCAAACTTTTATTTAATGTGCCCTTCGCCTGCCATGTTGGCATCATGACAAGACGATTTTCAGTTTTCCATAAACTCGACTTTTAGTTCTTTATTGGCTCTTAACATTATTTTTGAAATGTATTTCCAATATGGTTCTTACAAATTAAATCCAATGAAGCTGTTACCACTGAACAGTTTTTTTTGACAATTACTCAAGAAGTAATAAGAAAATCATATAACACATACCTGGATTCAGAATGATATTAGAATTCTAAATTTATCAAAATATACAGGGTGTTCCATTAAAAAATACTTTTTTTATATCCCCCGTATATGTAAGGAACTTTAGTGAAACCGTTATCTTATCTTGACTCTATGTGTAAAACCATGTAAAACGGGTTGTTACTTTTTTTTAAATCGAACTAAAATTAATAAAACAAGGGAAGGTATTCATTTATAAAACTAACTCTGCTCCATTCTCTTTGTATGCATATTAAAATGATCAATAGAGATGTCACTTGGGGCGTGATTGCTTATGGAAGGCACTATGTAATATATAAATCAGACGCAATATATCAAAATAAATTCAAAGCCCCTAAATAACTCTTTTAGACTTTTCTAGAGTTGATTAAGATTTAAAATGTCGTAATTAATTTTACGAAAGAAAGTTATTTTAATGTTTTTTATTCGCTTAACGTTGTGCACAGTGAAAACACAGGTAAAAGGCCATAGTGAGTTGGCCTTTGCTACAGAAATTTTAGACGACATCGCTACTTTTAACAAGCTTTATTGTTACACCCACCAAACTCTCAACCCTCCTGAAACATTAAGGAATTATTTAGTGTTTACATCTTCATGTGTCCTAAAACCCGTGGTCATATAAACCAGAAAGAAACAGGGCAAGATAACTTTTATAAAATAAAAGAACGGTCCTTTTTTTTTAATTTTATAATAATATTTTTTATTATTTAATATTAATTTTTAATTTAATATTTTATTTATATATTAATATTTTTTTTTAGGTCAAAATATGGAGGATTGATATCGTCTTTTTTTTTTTTCTTTTTTTTCCAAATAAATTTTTAATGTTTAATTTAGAGTAAATAAAATAAATAAAATAGTCGCGGGGGTCTTTTGGCAAATAAACTGCTCGTTAAAATTATCATAACACGTTTTAGATTAGCACCATTTGCGTTCTATTCGAGTTAGGGACTTACGGTTTTTAATTTTCGGTAACTTATAGGGTTTTAGTGCCCCGAAGTCACTACGCTGTGACTTAAACGGTTCGCCGTCCACACCCCAAATTTTTGACAGCAATTCCAGAGACCTACAGAATCGATTAAGAAGGGTAAACACTCCTACGTTTACGCTGTTGGGTAAACACTTCATCCCAGCACACATTAAGATCTTCTCCATAAGTTCTGTGTATTTGGTCGTTGTCCCATCTCTTCAACCCATTTCCAGACCCCCTAAACCACCCCTTTGTATTTACGCAGGTTTTGCGTGGTTTGACCTCTGTTGGGTGAATCCATAAGGGGTAACACCACTCTAGGATTTTGAAAGAATCGATTTTTTTGTTTTTGGCCTAAATTGTACTTTAGGGTCATAAAAATGATATACAATTGGTCCCATAGTGAAAAAAAAATTAACAGGTTTTATTTTCAATTTTGCCACACTCACTCTGAGCGCGTCATTTTCGAAATTTCGCGCTCTCGGATTTTTTTCTGAGCGCTCTCTTACGGATGCAGCAAAAAAGGCCCGATTGTCTTTAAAATCATCCCGAAAGGAAGAGGAGGAGGCGAACATCAATATAGATGATCAAATTTATGGAGCAATCATCGCAGATTAAAGGTAAAAAGATATTTTGAGAATTTAAGTGCTCATAAAACTTTAAACGCGTTTTTCTCGAAACAACTTTTTTTCGAACTGGCGGGAAAGATTATTCGGAGACCGTTCAATGGATCGATCTGAAATTTTAACTGTAGCTTCCCAATTACATTTTCCATAGAAGTACGTAGCCTTTTTTTGATTAGATGAAAATTTTCTTTTTTATAAACAATTTACTGCCGATTTTTTGGCCGAAAATCGAGTTTTTTTTTCATACGTGCGCCATTTGTACAAAAATCGATTTAAAAACAAACCCCTACGTACTTCTCTAGCCAATAGTATGTAAATTAAGAAAATTTTTTCGTTTTTTGTTCTAGGTCTTTCAGTACATGTTTAATAAGCCCTCTAAAAAAGAAATACTCTTCCTTTTCCCATTATCCCAAAATAAATTATTAAATTCTGTGGACCTTCTTCTCTATTAGTTTATTATATTTTTCCTATATATAAATATTTAAAGTTAGGCCTTTTTTTCGGTCGCTAGAGTGATGTTACCCCTTAATCGTAATGCTGCCTAATATATTGGTGTGGGGTGCCACAACTCACTTTAACCTTTTGACAACTCAAATATTCCTCCGGGCCCCCACACCCCTCACTCACCCCCTCTGGTTCTGCCACTGTAGAAGGCTGCGTAGGATCTCGTTTTGTCTCGAACTCATGTCATGGCATTACTTGAAAGCTGTTGAAGATGGCGGAACACATTGCAGGCGGATAATTGAGTACCAAAAGTAATATTCCAACTCCAGCCCACCCCCAGAAAATTTGCCGCCCTGAGAGACTGTAAACAGATCTTGATATATGGGGTGACTCAGAAAGCTTTCCTGACAATGCATGAAGTCTTTTTGGCACCTGCCAGTAGTCCCTCTCCTGATACCATCACCCTCTTTCTTTGACCACCTCCAAAAAATTTTTGAACGGATGAAAATTCCTGAAAGAGGACTCGTCGCACAGTGATTCAGAATCAATGTTGAGCGGCCAAAAATCGTGATTTCAGCCAATTTGGTTTAAAAAAAAATAAAAATAGGGTTTTGTTCGTCTTGGACTATATTTTCAGGATCGGTTTCCCCCAATAGTGCTAGAATATCGTGTATGTGCTGTAACATCGCTCAAACATCTCTATTTGCGTAATTGTTGAAAAAGTGTTTCAGTTTTCGCTATTTTTTCGTGAACTCTTTTATTTAAAAAAAAACTGATATTTTTCCCGGATTCTACGGGAACATATTTAACATATTTTTCCCGTAGAATCCGGAAAAAATATCTTTATCCTGTATGTCTCTAAAATTGCCGTTAAAATTTTGCGAATTCAAATTAGAACACAAATTGCGCTAATCTAGAAAGTGCTACGCTAATTTTGATGAGCAATTTATTTACCATACTTAATTGCAATGCATAACCTTAATAATGATGTAACACCTTAGTTACCAATTATGGAACACTTCTTATTTACTAAATACAATATTTTTTTCTTACTTTAAATCCTGCAGTTCTTTTAGGACCCTTTTATAAACATATTTTGCCGAAATGCTAATCGAATGGTTGAATTTAATAGGAACCTATATGATTGTTTTCTCAAAGTTTACTGCTCTAGTAACACAATGGTGTAACCATATTTTTCATATTTCATCATTACCGAAAAGTGCATTACATAGGAACTAGGTTATTATAATAAACTTCTAACAAGGAAGCGTTGGCAGGTACTCTTAAACAAAATTTGTCAGCGCCTGTTACCGAAGTGGTTCCTGGAAACAAGAGTATGTGTTAAGAAAGCGAAGAGTGATTTGAGCTGCTTAATCTATCAAATACTTACCGCCACTTTTGTAACCACATGGAGCAAGATAAACATATTTTTATATAGAATACGTCAACTTAATACAGTTAACAAAAATTCGCCCATCATATAAACGTAAACATTAAAACAGATACATTTATAAGCTGATGTCAGCTCGATACTTTAAATCTTTTCAAGCAATCCAGGTAAGTAGATGTCATACCTCGTAACGGATAGTGGTACCTTTAAGACGGTTTATCGTTTAGTCTATTGTTGGAAAGAAAATGGATTTCCGATACCGACGGAGACAATAAAACCTCAAATCAGATGACGTTGAAATAGCATTATCTAATGCTCTTAGATTCGAAGATTCCAGACGATTCTTGCAGTTGAAATAAAACTGCTGTCAGAGTTAAAGTATGTCTTTTCCTCTCTCGCGCTACGCCACTCCGCCTATTGTACGTGAATATAAGACAGAATAGAATATAATTTAACTGAATTTAGTTATACTTACCATTTTGAAATTGCATACGGTTTAAAGTGTATTCATGTTATAACATATCCTAAAGTGTAATTCTCTGTATTGTTGTATCATTCAGATATGCTTTATGAATTGCGGAAAATGCGTACTTGTTGAGGTTCGAACTTTAAGTAAACACCATCAGAAAGACAACAATATTTATTATATTTATATTTACCAAAAACAAATACATATACAAATGAATATCAAGATAGGGTACACTCAATGACTTTAAAAAGGAAAGAGATGCGCGTTTCGGGTTACTTCGGTGAACTAATTTCTATTTCATTTGTTTGTATAATTCCTTTGCAACTTTGGACGTCCACTTCTTGGTTGACTATGGGCATTTTCACGATTTGAATAAATCTGCAAATTGTGTAAACTGTCGGTCGGTTCTTCTTTACTATTTTAGATATTTCGCTGTAAAATCTATTTTGCCCCTTCAAACGTAAAATAATTTTCTTCAACTGTCAATTCTTACCTACTTGAGTCTAGATTCTTTACACTCTTTATATATTGGTTTTTTAGGTAATGTATCGCACGCAGAAGTAATTACTGAGTATTGTAATAGCTGTATGCAAACTTTTGACCAACCATTTCTCAACCTTTGAGATATATAATCAGCTTTAGTGGCTGTCTGATGTATAGAGATCATTTGCCTATTAAATGTATAATGATTCTGTCTGCTATTAATTCATACGACTATTTTTTGTTTGTGTTTTTAAGTGATTTATTTAAAATTGTTCACTGTACGCCAAAATTTTGTTCATGACTGTACATGTCTTGTGAATCGCGGATATTCTTTCTATTAGCCCTGTAAATATCTACTAATTCCCTTTTGGTTTATATCAAAGTTATTTATGAAATTTTAAAAAATAATATAGTTTGTAGACAGGACAATTTTGGTGGACAGGACAAGAACCATGAGGATTCAGTGCAGGGGTAGTTGCATTTGCAACTTCGCGTTTATCGGTCTCAGTTTGAGCTTCAGGGCAATCGTTGCTAGGAACATTCAGTAGCTATTGTCTACTCCTTAGCCAAGAATTTAACAAAAACCCATAAAAGTTTGGAATACAAACACACATTTTGAATTGTTCTCTCTGTTTTGTTTTTTCGTCTCTAAGCTGCACTGAATTGATGGGGCCCAATACTCCCGAACAGACAACACTGTCTGCAGTTACTTCGTTGTTCTTTTTCCTGGGTCCCAAGCATCCAATGTTTCCTTTAGAGAGATCAAATCAAATAACTACGTTTAAAAATAGGTAGTTCACGATTGTTCATTATTTAGTAAAAATGATTTACTCCCCTTTTAATCCTCTCAACTAACATTTTTTTACAATGTTAACAATGAGTAGAATGAGAAGACATGAACTTAGACAAAGACGAAACATTGCATGCATACCACCCATAGCTTTGAAGTTTTCTTCATATCATCTTCGCAACGTGTGGTCGAGCGTGGAGGAAATAGAATTTGTCTTGTTTTCGATGTAGAGGAGCAACACGACGCGATCCTGTCATATTACACTTCGATTATAACAGTAGAGCCTATTGATAACAGCTTCCGGTGAATAATTTCTTTGCAGTTCCACCAAAAACTCAGCATCACTTTCTGAGCATGCAGTTTAGGGGTTGGTTTTGGAATCCCAGGTTCGCCGCGTCTGACCCTCTAAGGCACTCCGTACTTGAAGCTGATGGTCACTCAGATCATGAGGTATTCCTACGCCATATTTCCACGTCTTTCCAAGGCGATGCAGATGAACAGTGATGGTACTGGAGTCCTTATGTCAGCTCACGGGCATCACATCGGGGATTCTCTTCAATAAGCTCCAGGAGGCGCTCATCATACACCTCAACCTGCCGACCAAAGCGGCCTTTTGTCGCTCCAGCCGCAGTCGCAGTTTTTGCACTTGCGGAACCAAACTTTTGCCGGATCTTAAGAGACAGTTGAGGAGCCGATCGTGTTATATATATTATATATTTTTTGCCACTCCGCTTGCGTTGCCGTGCTCGCTTGGATTCATGGACGATGTCGTTTTTTGCAGCCATAATCGTGACGTAGTGCTATGCCAAATTTGATATAAGCAGTCTATCAGCCAACTTTATATATAGTTATTTTATATTATACGTTTTGGACAGAAAGTTCTAGAGCAATCCCGTAAAATTTGGCAAGATGCAGAATTAAGTGACGGGAAACCTTTCCGACAATCTAATACTATCACCAATATTATTAACTTACTCCTCAAATATAGAAATTCTTAGTCTAAGAGTCTATGATTATTTTAACAAGTCAATTCGTATTAAATACTCAGAGCAGGTAACCACTCCTCATGTCCAGGATTAGTACTTGGACGGAAATACCCTATTACGTACGCTATTAATGGTAAATAATCACTAGCTCCCATTGAGTGTTTTACTCTGTTTACAATCCAACACAATGAATACAACCCAAAATGAAAATAGAAACAAAGAAACAAAAAATGACTATCGCCAGTTATTAGTGCACATACAATTTTCTAGTTATGTCAATAGTTAATATCAGGCGAGTTCGCCAGACTCTTAATAAAACAAACAAGAACAGATAACGTCCGATTGATTTTATTCCCAGAAATCAAAGATATTTCAAATATTTTCTTAACATTGTAAATAGCATCTTCAGGGTTATCTGCAGCCTCGAACATCAAAAGCTATTTATGGCTGACAGTCTTTTGTTTTATAACACAGAAAGCAATAATGGAGTTCTTTAAATAGCTGCCCGATGTTAATTTCGTTTGTCGAGTAAATATTAATGGAATTCTGTTTATTTACTCGCTACGGCTGTGCATATAATCGAACATCGAACACATAAAAAAACATTACATAAAAAATCCAATCTATATTAACTTTTATTCTATGCGTCTGAGTGATTTAACCGTTGAGAAATATTGGTTTCTTGATTGGAAATGAAAACATTTTATTTCACTATTACTTCCACATCCACATAGTGGAGTGGAAATTAGTAGGAATCCTTGGTGGAAAAATTAAAAAAAAAAAAATATTGGCTACATAGACCTAAATTGTTACTAAACGTCGTAATTAAGTAATGAGACTATTTTTTTAGTTTTCTTATTTTTTTATTCGAATAGAATTACAATTCAGTATTGTCTCCTTCAAAATAACTTCCTTGGGACGCCACACAGCGCTGGAGACGGTTCTTCCATTCCTCATAGCAGTGCTGGAACTCATATACTAAAAAACATAACCCGGGGGGGGTAAGGACCCCCCTTGGGGTAATTTTTTAATTTTCGGGAAGAGAAAAAAGGACAGAGGGACTCACGGCAAGCGAATATGGAGGCTGAGTAGCCAAATGTTTTTACTGGATCGGCGCATTGTCGTGGTGCAACATCGGTTCTTGATCCTTCTTTTTCAAAGTTTTTCAAGAACCTCTCTGTAAAAGTGTTGATTTACTGTTTGGGCTGGAGGCACAAACTCTTTGTGGACAATTCCCTGGCCATCAAAAAAGCAAATCAACATGCATTGATCTTCGACTTGCTCATTCTTGCTTTTTGGGTCTTGGAGACCTCCATGCTTTGGCGCTTAGTTTCCAGGTTGTACTCAAACACCCAAGTCTCATCAGTATTGGCACGTTCCATAAAATGGAGATAATTTTCAATCGATTCCAAAAAGTCAAAAGTCCCTTGTTCCTGCAAAAGGGTTTTTGGAACCATTTTTGCGCAGATTTTTCTCATCCCCAATTCGTTAGTCCAAATCTGATGAACAGTGGTGTGATCCAAATTTAATTCTTCCCCGATCATTGTTGTCGTCAACCGACGATCTGAACTCACAAGATCCCGTATTCTAGCGTCATTTTCATCGGTTCTTGAAGACGGCCTTCCGCTGCGTGGTTCATCTTCAATCGACTCTCTTCCTTCTGAGAATGCCTTAAATCGCCGAAAAACCTGGTCTCTTGAAAAAACGCTGTCTCCGTAGGCGTGTTGTTTCGCAAAAGTATCCGTTGTGCTGTGTCGAAGTCTGAAGCAAAACCTGATAGCACACCGCTGCTCAAAATTAATATCACTCATTTTTAAAACGCACTAGAAAAAACCAGTTTACGAAAACAGTCACAAAGAACAAACAAATGACCCTAACAAGTTCAAACTTGTGCTGAAGGTGCATTATATGTTAACCCACTGCCCTTCTCCCCCAAATCCCGTCTCCGCAGTGTTCCTAGATCAGGCGACGTTGCCAGTCTCGTTACTTAATTTACACACCTCGTATTCGAGTAAGGGGTTGGGGTATACATGAGGGTAATGCACATTTTTCTTATCCTTAGAAAAGTCAAAATAAGTAAAATAATTTAAAAAATATATATAGTAATCACACAGTGGATACAGTAATCAATAAGCGAATATAGATTCATAAAAATCTCGTACTCTTCTTCCACAAAAATTATCTCAAAGGAGGTCATATAAATCAAATCTCATAGTGGACATGTTATTGTATTAAAATTTTGCCAATTCACTGTGGCACTTATTTTCTGTACAAATTAAGACTATTTTTTAAGACTATAAGACTAAAGTAGTGCCTTGTATCTTGTTTTGTATTGTGTGACATATCTGGCGTATGAGTAACGAAGAATGAGCGTGTCGGTTATATCATGGCCAGAGGAGCATACTGTATGCTCTCCTATATGTACAGATATGTCGCACTGCCATGGTTTAATAAGATCGAAATCCGGATCTGTGACTTTCGACTTGAGGGTATCAAAGAACGAGGAATATTTGTCGCTTCAAATCCAATGATTAGTTTGAAGAAACTATCAAAGCATAAAAAAATAAACTGATGAATACATTTGACCAAAATGATGCTGTCATATAACCTGTACACAAATGTGTACAGTACATGTGTACAGTAATGTGTACAGTAAATGTGTAACCTGTGTACCTAATTACACAGGACCACAAATTTTGTTTTTGTTATTTGTTTTTCAATTGCAAGATGTTTTTTGAGGTGTCTTAATGCACAGCCTCTGGAACAATTCTGATCTCAAAATCGTATTCAGTATACAAAAAAACATTTGGAATGGTATAATGACTGCTACAAAACTTGTCGTTTTTTAATGCTGCTTTATTTTTACATGCTTTTGAGTTTATATTTCCTTCATTTACGCAAAATCCAGACGTGATAGAGAGAACGGACAACGGATTATTTTTTCAGCGACCAAAAATACGCATACGACACCTAATCTTGTTTGCGTAAAAACAAAAACAAAATTTGTAGTCGTGTGTTATTTTTTATCCAAATTTGTTCACAATTATGAGACGTTCCGTGTGAAAAGTTATTTCTTAATTCTGATTAATTATCAAGTATTTCATATATTCTACAGAAAAGACACAAAATCAGACAGAAAGGTCTGATAATGAATAAACTTAAATAAGGTTCCATTATTAATGGGCTACAACGAAACTACAGAATCTTTTGGTAAAAAAAAAAAAAAAAAAAAAAAAAAAAAAAAAAAAAAAAAAAAAAAAAAAAAATATTTTAACCAATAAAAAACCCAAAAACAGAGATATTACAATTTAACCAAACTTACTTTAGTCCAAAAGTTATTGGTATCACAGGGTGTTACAGGGTGTCAGTTATAATTTTATTTTCGATTTCCGTAAATAACTTCATTAAAAAAAACAATTTTTTTACAAAATTTTGTGTTTGAGGGTTTTTTTAAGGAGAGACCCTGTATCTTCGTTACCAATAACTTTTTAACCAAGGTAAGTTTGGTTAATTCATAATACTTTTACACAAATAATCTGTAGTTTCGCTATTGTCCCTTAATAATGGGGCACTCTGTATAATAGGTAAACTATTTAGAGAAAAATAAACAAAAAATCAAAGTTGAGTGTTGATTTTGAAATTTGGTATACTTTTGAATTCTGACCAACTTTTCGTATAAAATATAATTTATCGGTATTTTGCTTAGAAAAGGCACTTGACCTACACAGAAAATAAAAAAAAACTACTTCTTTCAATACCTACTTGAATTTTCGAAAATGGATATATACAGTGTGTCCCACATAAGATTTATCCACCCTTCTAGAATCTTTATTAACTTGATAAACTTGTGGTAGGTATTATCGGTCAGTTTATAAAAACAAAAGTTTTTGCTTTTTTTTCTAACGTTTCGGCTTAGTTCGACTCAAACTAAAACATCTACAATAGACACGACTCAAAGAGAAAATAGAAAATATATTCTCTGATGATGGCTGAATAAAGCCGAAACGTTAAAAAAAAAACAAAAACTTATAAACTATAAACTGACCGATAATCCCACAAGTTTATCAAGTTCATTGATCAACGGTCAAGAAATTCCAAATCTATTCAGAATCTTTATTTGTAGTCTGATTTTCAATGAACTTTTTTTTTACTAGATAGGTATCTGCGCCTCCATTTTAGTCATGGACAACTAGGAGTTCTTTTTTCATTAGAAAAATGAAGAAGTACCATTAGCGATTTTTTTTAGGAAATAATTGACATCGGATTCTTACTCAGGACTATCATAAACTGGGTCTTACCAATTTTCATTGGATTTGAATACAGGATGTTGGACAAAATTTAAATTGAAGACGATATCAATTTTTTTCAGTCAACCATTAAAATGCCATTAAACCATCTTATTTTAATGCCATTTTAAATTGTAAATGGCATTACAAACAGTGGCGGTACTATTTGAATAGTATTATTATTTTTCACAATTCTCTGGTTTATTTGACGATTTATTAAAAAAAAATGTATAGTGGTAACGACTAAGAGTGATTTTTAATTTTTTGTTGATATGGTTGCCATAAAACATGAATTAATGAAACATTACGTGAGCTAGTAAAGCTAATTCAAATATTCACTAAAAAAATCTAAAAGACTAATAATGTACGAAATAAATAGACGTACTTGTAACAATATGAATTAAGTACTGAATTAATTTATGGAAGCTTGTTCTGTACTTTATGAAAGCATTTGTGTTTGATAACCGTATCAACAGAGATTAAAAACCATTTTTAGTCATTACCACTCTCAATGTTTTGGTAAAAATAAATCGTCAAATTAACCAGAGAATTGTGAAAAATGTTACATTGCTGATAATATTCAAATAGTACCGCCACTGTTTACAAAAAATCAAGTTTGCCGTTTTTAATGGCATTTACAATTTAAAATGACATTGAAATAACGTGGTTTAATGCCATTTTAATGGTTGACTGAAAACAATTGATATCGTTTTCAATTTAATGTTTTTCCAACATTCTATTCTAACCCAATGAAAAATTGGACGACCCAGTTTTCTATGGACCTGAGTAAGAATCCGATGTCAATTTCTTACAAAAATCGCTAATGGTACTATGGTAAAGATTATAGAAGGGTGGGTGGATATACCTTAAGTGGGAAACACTGTAATAAAAATTGTTTGTCTTTTACACATCTTCTCAGTTATTCTGGTTAAACACACTGTACAATATACATTATCTCCCTTGATTCTCCATATATGACCACGACAACTTCATGGACCGTAAATTACCCAACTTTTGTCTCATCAACCGACCTTGTACCTCTTACATTTTAGAAGTTTCAGCCCTATAAAAAAGTCTCACCCTGTATATTGAGTTTTCTTTTAAGGGGTCTTTTATTAATAGGTCCTAACACATTCCATAAACAGCGTATTATTTAAGCTTGTATCTCACTCGTGCATTACTTCTAAAACGATAACATGCCCCTGTAAAATATTCATTGCACCTAAAAGCGCAGCATCCTTTCGAAATTGCAGTGTTAGTATTTTTCCGCTGTTGTGACGCGATGTAAACATAAAATATTTCCCGCCGTTTATCCCGGCCCTAACCGCCACCGTCTCCGCGTTAATATACGCCAAAGTACGGCCACTCGAGCTGGAAATAAAGAGCTCGTACGTTGTTAACTTTATACGGGCGAGGAAAAACGTTAATAAACAAAACTCCCTAATTACCCCGTTAACGTAAACGTTGCGTCGTGAACGTGTAAATAACAATTAATATTTTCCGTGGAACTTTCACGTTTGTTTATGTTTACGCTTCAGTTATGAAAACACGCGGCGATGTTTATCTGGGTTTTTGACATATACCCCCAGTCGTGCAGCGAGGGGTCCAGCGATACGTTTATTCAAAATTACCCTTAACCCTCGCCTTAACCTTAATGACAAATGTTTTTTATTGTTACTTAAACGTAGGGGTACTTTTTCTCGCTCGCTTATTTTAACTTATAACCTGTATGCATCGTGCAGCGGCCGGCTCGTACCTTGTCTATTTAAGTAGGCGACAAGAAATGGCACCCCTCAAACGGCACAATATATGAGGTGTATAAATTATGTAATGAGACTAAAGAGACTAGTAATGTTTTTTTTTTTTTTTTTTACTCGAATAGACATACAATTCAGTATTGTCTCATTCAAAATAACTTTCTTGGGAAGCTACACAACGCTGGAGACGGTTCTTCTATTCCTCATAGCAGCGCTGGAACTCATATACTGGAATAGTCTTCAGCTGGTCGATTACAGCCGTTTAAATGTTTTCTATGGGCTCAAACTGAGTTTCAAAACTGATCAAAATGTTTACTGACAGCGTTTGAGGTCATTTTTCAATTTCGGGAAGAGAAAAGGAGTCACAGGGACTCAAGTCAGGCGAATAAGGAGGCTGAGGAACCACAGGAATGTTTTTACTGGCTAAAAACTCGTTTACTGAAATGGCTGTGTGACAAGGCACACTGTCGTGAAGCAACATCCAGTTGCTCTTGATGTTTGGTCTCACACGCAGAATCCTTTTTCAAATCTATTCAAAAAAGTCAAGACACCTTTCTCTCCTGATGTCCTTTTGTTCCTGCGAACGGTTTTTTGCGTAGATATTTCTCATCCCCAATTCGTTAGTCAAAATCGACCGACGATCTGAACACACAAGATGCCGTATTCTATCGACATCTTCATCGGTTCTTGAAGATGAAGGCCTGGAAAACCATGGGCTCTTAAAAAAACACTGTCTCCTTAGGCGTGTTGAAGTTTTGCAAAAGTATCCTTTTGCATGTGCAAGCAAAAGTATCATTTCGCAAGCAGCTGTGTCCAAGTCTGAAGCAAAACCTGATAGCACACCGTTGCTCAAAATTAATGTCACTCATTTTTAAAACGCACTAGAAAAAACCGGTTTACGAAAACTGTCACAAAGAACAAACAAATTACCCTAACAAGTTCAAACTTGTACTGAAGGTGTATTACATGTTAACCTACCACCCTTCCAAGTCCCATCTCCGCAATGTTGCTAGATCGGGCACTACTTTGCCAGTCTCGTTACTTAATTTACACACCTCGTAGTTAATTTTCCCACGTAGTTAATATGCTAGTACACAAATTCGGCGATTGCACTAGGATATAAAATAAATAATTTAATTATTATAATTGTCTCTCTATCTATATTGACCGAAACCATTCCTTAAATATTAGGACTTATTCATTTTTTGAAAATTGGACTTTTAATGATAGGCCTATGATGAATTTGATGAAAATGTTTTCAAAATGGTGACGATGAAAATATTTTCATTTCTGCTTATACCGGAAGTCAGCATGAACTTCCTTATATTAAGTGGAATGGTGCCTTTTTTATTATTTCTCTATACCTATAGTGCAATCGATAAAAACACTCCACCTTGCATTAATCAGGGCAGAAGATTTTTTTCTAGGATTATTTGGTATAAGGTGAGGAGTGTGAAACTAAATTTTCGACCTCGAAAGCCGGGGGAGAACTTTTGGCAGGCGAAAAACCACGAAAATTTCGCAGTTTTTTAGTTTTTTGATTATACCTCGTAAACCTTGTACAGAAAATTTTATACATTTCGAAATATGTAAGTAAGAAAGTAGACAAAATTTTCTACAAAATACATTGGTCAGAGTTGATTGGATGTGATGTGGCTCATGTAATGTTACCCATTATTACTGAACGCTTGTTGTTGTAGAGAGACAGGTGTCTTTAAGATGTTGACGTTCTTGTGTTGCTAACTGGAATTCCTAGTCCAACCAAAACGAACGTACACATGCTGAAACCAGGAGAGAGTGGCAAACCTGGCACCTTTTGAACATCATCGTACAAGTATGACCCTGACTACATTCTTTTTGCTCACGCCTTCTCCGGTTGTAACACGTGATTCCCTTTTGGACATGGCAGGACTGAACTATGTGCCCTTGAAAACAACCCTGCATTAAAGAAGGCGGCATCTACATTTTATGAGGCATCAACATGAACAGCCTAATTCAGTGGAGCAGAAGAAGCTACTTTCATAGCATTGTATGGCACCGGTGCAGTCACAGAGCAATCACCTGACAAAACAATATCTTCGAAGGGAAGTTCAGCTTGTCACGACTGCCACCGACCGTGCAGCCGACAATCGTTACCGCAGAATATTTCTGAAACTTCAGTGATATATGTTATACTTATAACAATTCTTACACCAGTTGCAGCAGTGACTGGGGTGCCGCTTCTTTTTTCATTGTCACAGGAGTGAGACCAAGACTCTCGTTTCCGTCCTCACTGAAGGGGGTCCAAGTTGTTTATTGGACACTGGACATGCTGAAACGTTGTGCGGCAATGGTTGTTGGCTGCATCAAGTGTCGGTGGCAATCGTGGCAAGCTGAAATTCCCCTTTGAAGACATCTTGATGAATTGCTGATATCTCGTCTTCTCAAGTGATTGCTCTGTGACTGCACCGGTGCGATACAATGCTATCAAAATAGATTCCCCTGCTGACTTGGGCTGTTCATGCTGATGCCTCATAAAAAGTAGATGGCGCCTCCTTTAATGCAGGGTTGTTTTCAAAGAGGACATATAGGTTAGTCTTGCCATGTCTAAAAAGGGACGTTGTGTCACAACCGGAGAAAGCGTGAGCAAAAAGAATATAGTCAGGATCATACTTGTAGTATGATGTTCGAAAGAAGGTGCCAGGCTGGCCACTCTTTCCTGCTTTTAGCATCTGTACGTTCGCTTTGGTTAGAAGTCCCAGTTGATATAAGAACGTCAAGATCTCAAGGACACCAGCACCCCAACAACAATGCGTTCATCACTAACAGGTAACATTACCGTTCACTTTACCATATTTTGGAAAATATCGTCGATGATCAAACTTCTGTAGAATACGAACCATCACAACATCAAACAACTTTGACAATTGTAAATGGAGATTTTCTCTACTTTAATTTCGAAACGTATAAAATTTTCTGTAGCATGCGGTGTTTAGGAGATATAAGCAAAAAATTAAAACCAGTGCGAAAATTTCGTGGTTTTTCGCCTGCCAAAAGTTAATTAACGGAGATCTAAAGATAAAATAAATTTTAATTTTTAATATCCAAATCCATAACATCCAAAAAAAACTAGTTTTTGGTGGAATTTATAACCTTATTTACTTGTCAAGACTGTCACATCATATAACAACCATTTTTTACAAATTGTTGTGTCAACATTTGACATAACTGAAAAGCTTAACATGACCTATTTATCTCTCTTCATACCAATTGATACGTTTTTTTGATGTTATATTACATTTAAATAGCATAATACCCATATTATTAACTTTTTTCATCTCTTGTTAGAAAATTGAAGTTTACAATTGGTATTACTTATAATTTCTTTTAACCGAAATATCAGTCTCACTTGCAAAATTTTTACTCCAAATTTTGAAAACGGTATTGGACAGTTCCTTTGATATAACATATCATACCTTTATCATCATATTTGATACCTCGACGTACTCATATTTTTAATAAAATTTTAGATAAGTTATTTCCTTTTCAGGTATCCTGTTCTATACATTCCCAAAAGACCTGTTTTGAGACAGTGAGACTAAATTTCGTCAGATCAAAGGTAAAATCATTAAGTAACACAAAATTACTGTAATAAAACTGAAACTGTTTAACAAAAACAAAAAAAAAGTTGCAAGGTATGCTCTCCAAATATCACTTTATTAAAAAGTAATACTTATAAATTAAACATTTATGTCCTTTTGTTTCATTTTGTGACACTGAATTAACCACTCTCTTATACTGATTCCCTTTTCGAATCACTTTTAAATTATATTTTCACGAACTGTTTTGCAATATAGGCCTGGCCACTCTTTTCGAATCGCCGAAACTTTGACTACCCTCGAACAATTTTTTGTTGAAAAAGTTGAAAAAACAGTAACTTTATTACGCAACAAGTCTGAAAATGAAATGCTTAATTATTACTACATCAACATTGTTATAAATATAGGGTTTTTATAGACCTATTACAATTAAGTTAATCTCGCCTATAAATATATTTCCGCTAGGGCTCGTTGACTAAATAATTCCCTAACTATACATAAAAATGTATATTATCCACCTGTAGTCCATATTTTTACTGTATATATATATATATACCTAACTTGTTCTTCTTTGATGTATACATATATATTGAACCTTTTGATGTCTCTGTTTTGTATCAAGTTACCTATAAACGGATTATTTAATTGTTTGGAAAGAAAAGAATGAAAAAATTTAATAAACTCAAGAAATACGATAAGAGAAAACAGAAAGAATTTTATGCTATTTTTAAAATTTCTTAAGTCACACAATTATTCATATTATCATGATACACACAGTACATTCTTTATTAATTAAATTTTCTATATAATTACATTTTATTATATTTTCTGGGAATATAGTGTTATTATTCTTACAGAAGTACTGTACCTATTCATATTTATATTGTTATTTCGTAACTATGCATTAAATGCAAAATTAGCACTGAACACGTTCTACAATATCTCACTTTTTTGAATCTTTGACAATGAAAGACTATTTCTTTGTAATATAACATAACAATAATTTCACAGAAAACTTATTTTAAGTTTGAATATGCATGTTACGAATAAACATGGAAATGTGAAAGCGACAATTTAATTACATAGTATGTAACATAACGTACGTTGTATTTTGATACCTACTAAATTGTTCAAAATAACAATAATAATAATAGTGAAAATCTGCACTTTGTTTATTTATAATAGTGAAGTAACAGTATAAGATATAATTAATATATATTCTGTATACGTAGTTAGATGCAAGTATTTCTTTATTTTATCTGGATTCGTCATCAGTCTTAATCTTCTTCTTTGCAATGTCGAGTTTTCACTAAATGTCCTACTACAGAACTATTAAATATATTTTTCGGCATCATACTAAAATCGTAACAAAACAACTTACTATTATTTTCTTTGGTCATCCTGAATGCTTTCATATTATATTCACTAACCTTTTTCTACGTGCTACTCTTTTGATTCTTTTATTTTTGATGGTTCAGTCTACTGACGACACCAACATTGCAAAGCTGTCTTTTCAAATGTTGGAAGTAACTTTATGTGCATCTACTGGCAAATTTTCTAAAATAATCGGTTTTTTTAATGACTTGGGCAATTTTATTCATTAATGACAGCTTGTATGGCAAATTAATCTCCTTTTGAAAAAGATTTTCAATAATAGTCGACTTTTGTAACATAAAGAGACTGATATTATTTAGATATCTTCGCTACTTCATATCTTTTACTTCCTTGTATTGGGTCGCGTCTACATTTTTATATTCCAAACTTAATCTACTGTTGGTCCCCGTCGGTCCATTAGGAAGCAAATTTTCTCCCATCTCCTTATGTCTCTTCTTTTTTGACATTTTATATTTAATAGTACCGACCAAAGTTTAAGGTTACTACCCTTGGAGATGAACCAAATGTAAGTCACATTCAAGAATATTTGTGAGAATTTCCCGCTTTTACAAGACTGTATATAAATTACTAACACTTTATCGATTTTTGTTTGGCCAAACTGAAAGTTTTTTTGTTTTTTCTACTACTTTGACCAATATCTTGGAATGTACCAATTAAAAAATTGGCAACAGAATATTTCCAGAAAATTAAGTTTTTCGTAATTTGTTAAATTGAAAAATTAGTTAAAATACAACCAACATTTTGAATTTGATATTCCAGGGTATAACTAAGTTACCATAACACTCCTGCTCCACACAACAGTCATTTGTTCAAAATTCTACCTATTCTATCACAAGTTCTAGTCTGAAATAACAAATATCCTTATCGTAAGCACTTCATCCCTTATTATTTATTACCATATCATTCTTGTCTTCAATTATTTGGCCTTCCTTTTTACTTCATCTTTTAACCCCAAGTCGGCACTGGGGCCGATTTTAACTAATTGGGAGACCTACCAATTCCAAAATTTGCATTTGGTAACTAACTCATAACCTTAAAATTAGACATCTAAAAAATTAAAAAAAAACAAGCACCATCAACGAAAAAAAGGCGTCATAACTACAAAACAAAGAATAAATAAAACAATTAAGATCTCCAGAACATGCAAAAAAATAAAAAATTTTAATTTGAAACACTTTCAAATAAAACAAGTTAAAACTTATTATCCAGCTTTGCCGGCCTATATTCATTACATCATTTGAAAAAGTCGGAAGTTATGTCTTTAACGAGATATAAAAACGACAGACAAAAACCGAATAAATACCAATTTATTTCCAATCAAGTAGTCTTTGACGCTGTCTGGTCAAATCACCCGTATTAAATTTCTATGGCTAAAGAACTGTCCTACGCATATACTCTATTATTTTAACTATTTTTTAAACTCAACGTTCGGAAGTCATAATTAGATATTTAGAACTTGAGACACTTGAGTTACTTCAACTTTCCTTTCAGGTATTCGTTTGGTCTCGTTTTGGTTTTTACGTCAAATTGAAAATGGAAGATCAAACTGATTTTGGCATATTTTCTTTTATTTCCGCAAAGTGAAAAACGCAAGGCCCTAAAAAGTTCGTAACACCTCGCCAGATACCATTTCCTCGGCCCTGGAGGCTACGACCAAATAAAGGCATAGAGCAGACCTACATTGACCACTCGTAACAAGAACACTTTCCCTTACATTGACTGGACCGAATCTGTCATATATCACAGCTCAAAATCGATCTGTTTTTGAATCGCCTGGTAACATGCGATGAAAAATAGATTACAATTTACAACAATATTCGACGTAAACGATCGTGGTGCAGTGGAACTGAGCTAGCCCAAACACAGCTGCAATCTTCACCAGAGGAAAGTTATGCTCTCAATATGGCGGGATTATAAGGACGTGGTGTTTTTCGAGATCCTATCGCGGAACCAGACGATCGATTCCGATGTGTAGTCTGTCGCCAACTGGATGATGTGAATACATATCTTGCGAAGAAGGGGCCAGAACTCATTAATCGCAAAGGCGTAATGTTCCACCTCGACAACGCGAGACCCATACAAGTTTGGTGACTCGCCAAAAGTCGCTGCAGCTTGGAAGGGAAGCTTGCTTGCCTCATCCTCCTTACTCCCCGGACCGTGCCGCTTCAGATTACCATTTGTTTCGTTACTTGCAGAACGACTTGAATGGTAGATCGTTCGATTCTGATAAGGCCATCGAAGAGCATCTCACCCAGTTCTTCACTAAAAAAGAGAGGTCCTTCTATGAACACGGAATGATGCAGCTCCCATAAAGACGGCAAAAGACCATCGATCAAAATGGGCAATACATCAGTGATTGAACTTTGTTCTATGTATTATTAATAAGTGAGTCATGAAAATCACCCAAAAAGTGTGTCATGACTTTTCCGACAACCAATATACATATATATATATATATAACCAATATATATGTATCGGTTGCCTCTGCGTACCTACGCCACTGACCGATCATGCCCGTGCCGGAACCCGCGTCTGCGCGGTGCTACGCCGATCTCTTGCGTTAATAAAAATTGCGATAAATGCAATTTCACATACGTTCAGATGCGGGAATTCCGAACCTTACTTATCACTCATTGTATTAATTTAAGCGAGATTTTATGAAATGATACAGTTAAAGAAGAAAGTCCTGTCTAATTCTTTTCTGCACCTAGATATACAGTGAGGTCCATAAGTAACGGATAAATTCATTATCTCCGTAATTTACAATTTATGAGTAAAATCCTGAAACACGTCAATTTTTAATTCTAGAATGACATTTTTTGAGCATAATTTTATACCTCCCCCTCCAACCCCCCTGGAATGACAGCTACGCCTTTAAAATTTTTAAATGGAACGAGGGTGCGTGTGATAGCTCATTTGAAAGGGGAACAGAAGAACAGTTTAAATCAAATGTTCAAACTGGGTGCCCGTTGCTTCTTGACAATAATGGAGGCGTTTCCGGGGTGATTTGATTTGTTTCTTTCCTTATTCTGTCTTTTAAATCTTCTACGTTATTTGGTCTGTTGAAGTAGACTTTCGATTTTAAGTAACCCCATAAAAAATAGTCAAGCGGGGTCAAATCGGGAGAACGAGCAGGCCACTCAATTTCACCGCCTCTACCGATCCATCTATTGGGAAAAACTTGATTCAGATAGGCTCTTACTTCCAACGAAAAATGTGGTGTAGCTCCGTCCTGCTGAAACCAAATATTTCTATCAGTTTCATTGGGGTTGTCATCATCTGGGAAAAGCATTCTTAACTCTGGAACTAAGAAATTTTGCAAGAAATCCAAGTAACGCGCGCCAGTTAATGTGCCATCAAAGAAATATGGTCCGATAATTTTGAGAATTTATAATTCCAGCCCAAACGTTCACCTTCTCAGGATATTGAGTATTGGCCTCCATAATCCAATGTGGATTTTCTGTACTCCAGTATCTACAGTTCTGTTTGTTGACTGTTCCATTTAAGACGAATGTTGCTTCATCAGAAAAAAGAATGTTTTTATAAATAAAGGATTATCTTGGCATCTATTTGCCATGATTTCGCAAAATTCCAATCGGCGATCAGGGTCATCGTCGTTTATTTTTCGAACAAAAAAAATTTTTTATGGGGCGGTTTTTCGTTTTATAGAAGGCGCAATATGGACGTTTTACTAACATAATTATCGGCGGCAACTTGTCTTGTAGGTTTATGTGGATTATCTTGAATATCTAACAATATATCCAATTTCTGTTGATCGTCTAAAATGCGTTTCCTACCAGATTTAGGAATATATGTGACCCCAATGAAATTGATAGAAATATTACCACATTTACACCACATCTACACCACATTTTTCATTGGAAGTAAGAGCCTATCTGAATCAAGTTTTTCCCAATAGATAGATCGGTAGACGCGGTGAAATTGAGTGGCCTGCTCGTTCTCCCGATTTGACCCCGCTTGACTATTTTTTGGGGTTACTCAAAATCGAAAGTTTACTTCAACAGACCAAATAACGTAGAAGATTGAAAAGACAGAATAAGGCAAGACATTAATCAAATCACCCCGGAAACAATACAAAATGATTTAGAAGAATTTCAGCAACGCCTCCATTATTGTCAAGAAGCAACGAGCGTCCAGTTTGAACATTTGATTTAAACTGTTCTTCTGTTCTGTTTCATGTTCTTTTCTTTACTTAGTAAAAATGTAATATTTTTCAATAAAAAAAATTATAGAAATTTAAAAAATCTTATGTTGCTGTATGGAGAATTAAAACCCTTTCAAAAGAACTATCACACGCACCCTCGTTCCATTTAAAAATTTTAAAAGGGGTAGTTGTCACTCCAAGGGGGTTGGAAGGGGAGGTATAAAATTATGCTCAAAAAAATGTCATTCTATAATTAAAAATTGACGTGTTTCAGGATTTTACTCATAAATTGTAAATTACGTAGATACTGAATTTATCCGTTACTTATACACCGGGTTAAGTGGTAGAGCGCGAATGTACTGGATGTACAGGAGCGAACTTCGACCTTTCATTACACATCTCAGTGCTTATGTCAAAATTACAATAATTAGGTAGGGTAATTGTAGGTATATAAAAATAAATACTCATAGTTAATATATAATATATGTATAGCATTATGAGGCTATAAATAAAGGCATATTATTATTATTATTATTATTATTATTATTATTATTATTATTATGGACCTCACTGTATGTACAGCTCGCATAGTACCTATACATATGATGTTCTGACATCACCAAAAATCTGTGGGCTCTTGTAATTAGATATACTGGCTAAATACTGGCATTTAAGTTCTTAACTTATTACAATAACCGGTAACACCTCTAATTCGTTTTTATCTCACGTATTCCCGATGAGCAAAATGCTAATAAATGCTAAAGTCGCCTCATACGCATACCATTCAATAATGGATGAATTTTCTTTGTGACCGCCGGCTATTAAAACGAAATCGCATAATACACGTAAACGCTCGACATACGAACGGGGGATTTAAAGCGTTAGCAACGGCTCGTGAATTATTTATGAAATATGCAAAAGGCCGATAAAGAAGTTACGACTCGAAAGAGAATTAGTAATTAGTAATTAACTTAACACTGGTATGCGTTTGTTTGTGGCATGAACTGTGGCGCGAACAATGCGAACATGAACTTGTTCGGTAAGGTCGAAGTTATGCTTTTGAGCTGCGGCGCGCATTGTGCAGTAAAGGTATTATCGTTAATATCTACATAATTTTAGGATATTCAGAGCCTAATTCGGCTATGACTGTTCCGCTTTGTGTTTGAAACTTAACAATGCGATGGAGAAGTTGGTTGTCGACGACGCATGCTTGTGCCCGTGTTGGTACTTAACTTAAGGGGGTCCTCTAGTTTCTCGGTTGTTTTTTTACGGCTTTTTCAATAATTTTTTTACGGGCAAACCATCGAAATAATAAATCTCATTGTTTTTAAATAATCTTTATTAACATTTAAATGAGCTTTAGAAATTTTTTGAAGACAAAATATGTAATAGAATCAAAGTTATAGTGGCCGACAGGAAGACATCAAGTGAAGGAGGTGCTTGACGGTGACCAAGTGACGGTAAGTCGCGGCTGTTTTGCTTATCTGAAATCAAAAAACCAAACGGCATTTTAATCTTCATATTTAAGACTAGCGATTAAATAAATTAATTTTTTTATACACTTTTGAAAATTAAATTCCATTTTTTTACTAATTTTTTCTTAAGTTTCTCGCTCGTAGAAAAAAAACTATCGAAGTAATCATGATAATCCTAGTTCAATCGCTGGCTTATAACATATTAAAGATGTATAAATTTGAACAAGATCGGTGCAGTAGTTTCTGAAATATCGTGGTCACCGTTTTGAAAAATAGTGTTTCGAGAAAAACGCGTTTCAATGTATAATAAAAATTTCATCTCACCGTCAATCTGCTATGCCTGGACCATACAGTAGGCCTTCCTCTTCTTCTTGGAAGTCACGCAGAGCTGCTCCGTCTTCCCTTTTCGCGATTCAATATAATTGGATATCAATATAATGGTCAGGGCCGCTCGGCTTTGCGGAGCAGCGTTGCGCGCGCTCCGTATACCTGCTCCATTCCAGGGCCGTAACTTGTTAACCACTTCGAATATCGAAAAATCCTTTGGAACACATTTTCTACACATGTTGTAGATGTGATTTATGAAAAAAAAATCGATTTTTTTCGACCCGAGAAACTAGAGGACCCCCTTAAGACATTATTGGAACTGTGTAAATTTTAAGTGGCAAGCTTCGCCTGACTTAATTTAATAAAGTTACTTGCCCAAATATGGTCACCCTTAAGGAAAAACGTTTTTAATTTTGGAAACAAATGCTAATTAGTATTCTTTATGCTGTACGCCATTTTAATGTGACTGTGTTATAATGTATCGAGCCATCCAAAAAAAAAAATTGGTCATCAAAGTTGGCCGAGCAAAAAAAAGACGTAGAATATGTAGAAAAGTATTGAGTCAAAATTCCCGAAGTGGGCCACTTAAAATCGATGTGTTGAATTTTATATTTCTTTTTTAAGGGATATTGAAGGTTTATATTTCAAAATTATAATCCTAAAATGTTTTTGCAAAATTTTTTATTTTGCAAGTTATAAACAAATTACTTTTTAGGTAAGGTTTTTTTGAAAATGCGATAATTCAGCGAGTATTTTATAAAACTTTACGAAATTTTAATGGCAGATACAAGAATACTAGGAGAATACGATAGTATATTCACTTTATGAAAAAAAAAAATAATTTATAAAAAATTATTTTTTTTATAAATAATTAAATAATAAAAAATTGACTCATTTTATCTTATTTTATTTCGTTTTAACAATAAAGTCGATAAACTAGTTACATACTTTTAGTACGACAACTTTGGTATGATCGGAATAAATTCTAAATTTTTTATATCGGACGGTTTGAAACTATGGTATTGACGGGTTCCTTTTTATGGTTTTAGCATTTGAAAAACGCAATTCTAAGTGTTTTTTTGTGTTTTTCGTATGCATCCGATGAACAATATTCAAACTCAATTTTTTTGAAAAATTCACGAGCCCATTCATACAGTTTTCGCGATGTTATTATAGTTTTATTTTGCAAACTTGCGCGGTAAGCGCTTCTTTTTTACACACCCACCAATGCAGTTTTTTTACAGTTCCACTCAGCTTTAATACCAAAGTCTTCTTCGTGATATAACAAATTCAGCAAATCGAATCGATTTTTATAAATATAAAAAGCTTGTGACGGCATTGGTGGGTGTGTAAAAAGAAGCGCTTACCGCGCAAGTTTGCAAAATAAAACTATAGTAATAACGAACGGTATAACTATACCGTTCGATATAAAAAATTTAGAATGTAAGATTTTTTCCGATCATACCAAAGTTGTCGTACTAAAAGTACGTAAATAATTAAAAACGAAATAGAATAAAATAAAATGAGTAAACTTTTTATTATTTATTGCATATGTGTTTGCTAGCGAGGCGGGAAGGGGCGAGGCGCGGAGGAGCAGATCGCAAAGGCGCGTGCGGCGCGGCTCCGTGCGGCGGCGGTCTAACTTTGTTTTTCTAAAGATTACAAAAATGTTTTTGCGGGGATCGTTAGCTTAAGGATAATGGAATAAAACGTAAAACAAAAAATTATCCTACCTCGCCGAACACATTGTTTAATTTTACTTTGTTTATTAAAAAAATATTTTTTTTATAAATAATTCTTTTTTTTTTTCATAAAATGAATATACTATCGTATTCTCCTATTATTGTTGTATCTGCCATTAAAATTTCGTAAAGTTCGCTGAATAATCGCATTTTCAAAAAAACCTTACCTAAAAAGTAATCTGTTTATAACTTTTGCAAAATAAAAAATGTTGCAAAAACATTACAGGATATTAATTTTGAAATATAAACCTTCAATATCCCTAAAAAAGAAATATAAAATTCAACACATCGATTTTAAGTGGCCCACTGCAGGAATTTTGACTCATTGGAACGAATATGATCTGCGTGATCAGTCTACACGATCTTCGAAAAATTCACCTATATAATTAATTGTTTCCCTAGTAGCATGCGCACGAGCTCCATCTTGTTGAATATAACCTTCTTGCAGTTCGTCGTCATGCAACATTTGTACAAAAAGTGTTAAGATTTATAAACTGTACCTCTCCGCATTCAGCGTTCCTTTTAAAAAAAATAGGGCCAACAATCCTCCTGCTCACAGCGGCCCACAGTCCAATTTTTTGTGAGTGTAGTGGAGTTTCAATATAAAAGTGAGGGTTGTCTTCACTCCTCATGCAAGTCTCACATTCTGAGTGTTAACGTAGCCCGAAAGATGGAACCAAATCTCAACAGTAAGAAAAAAAAAACTTTTTCGAAGACAGCATCGTTATTGTTAAAATAGTTAATAAACCATTGGCAGGCATAATAACTGTAGTCTAAGGTTCCTCCGCTCTGAGAAGTTCATGTGTGGGTTGCAGACGGTATGGATAAAGCTCCAAATCTTTCAAATTGTGTCAATACGTTGTATAGGGTAGTGGTCGGCAAACCGTGGCTCTTTGGCCCCTTGAGTGTAGCTCTGCCGCAAAAGACTACGTGCGTGCGCTAATGGTGATTAATATCGTATATAACATAATAAAATAGCGCATGAACTTTGCTTAACGAAGAGCGTGCGCTATGTTGGCTTTCCTATGGGTTTGGTGTTCATTCCCTTTTCAGTTCTACATATTCATGCCAACAATCTTTTTCGACCGTGAACCTCATCAAGAGTAAATTAAGAAGTCGTCTTACTGATGAGAACCTGGAATAGTGCCTAAAATTAAAAACAACATACAGACTTAACTTAACCAAACTTTCAAAAGAGATGCAAGGCCATTGTTCACATTAAATCATTGTCATTACTAAATTTTATAGATACTTTATTTACAACTTAATTTATATCAATATGCAAATATACAAGATCATTATTAAGCATTATTATGATATCAAGTTTTATTCAGTGAAAAAAAAAACTGGACGTTTTCCATGAAACACCGAACTACTATACTTTTCTCGACGCGCGTTTCGCGAACTAAGTTGGCATCTTCAGGAGAAGATCAAAACTGAAGATTAAAACAGTACTTATAGTTTAATTAAGACTCAAAGAGTAAAGACTGAAGACAAAAGTCTTAAGACTTAAAAGTAAAGTTAATAAACAAAGTACCTACCTGTATAATTTAAGTTTAAATTAGGCTTTCAGTAGATGTCTCAATCGTTGTACTTTTGATATTTGGCTCTTTTGCCTCATGAGTTTGACGATCACTGGTATAGGGCAACGAAATAGGGTCGATTAATTGTTGATACCGTCGGAGAGGGCCTATTCGGAAATTTTTCGTTAAAAATGGCTTTAATATCCCTTACAGATCGACCACCAAAGTACCTTTTAATTATTTGAACTTTCTCGGCAGTCTGATAAATATCCATTTTTATTTTTAAGAATGTATATAGTGCTTTTAGCCCAGTTGATGCGTAGCCTCGAGAAAGGTTCAGCTTACATTAATTAGGGCAAATGATTATTTTTGACGTTTTTTTGCTTTTACCTCCTAAACGACTCATGCTACAGAAAATTTTATACGTTCCGAAATTAACGTAGATAAATTTCATGGTCAAAGGTAATTATGTCATGTGGTTCGTATTTTACGGAAGTTTGAAAATGGACGGATGTAGATGAGACTTTGATTTTTAAATTAATTTTTAATTTACACATAAATTAAATTTCTGTCATCAAAAATTAACTAAACCAAACAAAAATTAATCATTTTGTATGCACTAAAATAAGTTAGTAGCTGTGGAGTTATTTTTAAAATACAATTTAAAAATAACTAAACAACTGCAAGCATTTTAGTGTAAATGTTGAATTAAATATAATTTTTGATTGCATAGATTCTTGTATGGTTACATTTGAATTGAAATTTAATTTTTTAATAGAGGATAGACGGATTACCCAAGCGCTATGAATCCGCCGTATTGAATTTTCAAATATGACTTCGGATTCGTGATCAGCGACCACAAAAACCACCGCACACCAAAATTGTTGCAAATCGGTTGATTTTCAAAAAACACGTTCACCATCTTGAATTTTGAAAATCTAACTTCAGATTCGTAATCAGTAACCCCAAAATCCCCCGTCAGGGACATCCAATCGGTTGCGAATTTTTATTTTTACAAGCTTTTTTTGCTGGACACTCGATTTGTCTTCGGCTTCCGGCCGCCATATTGGATTTTTCAAAGGCGCACTCGGCATTTGAAAGTAGACGCTCTAAGCTTTAAAATGCCCTTGGTGAATTTTTTTTGGTTGCTTCTAATTTTGGTCGGAGCTCTGATACGGTTGACGCGGATTGTCCCATATATACACCTTAGGGTGGACCTTAATGTTTTTTTTTTCGTTTTTTCTCAGCGGGCCGGGTGAAAATCAGTTCTGGGTACCTAAAAACTTGTGCGGAAACCAAAACTGCCGTGATCGGAACCTTTTTTCCCGTGCCGCAAAGCGCCGGAAGTTTCTTATGGGATTTACATGTTAAAAATCACTGAAAACGTTCGATACGCTCAAAAACTATAAAAATCATCAAATCTGATAGTCGCAAGGATATATTTGCATGTATTTTGTCCTCCTGCATCAGATGGATTCGTCAGATTTCGTTTATTCGTTGAGTGAAAAAATATGAGCGAAAAATTGCCAAACTTTCGGAAACCAAAAGCCGTATCGGAACCTTTTTTCCCGTGCCGCAAAGCGCCGGAAGTTTTTATGGGATACATGTTAAAAATCACTGAAAACGTTCGATAGCTCAAAAACTATAAAAATCATCAAATCTGATGTCGCAAGGATATAATTGCATGTATTTTGTCCTCCTGCACAGATGGATTCGTCAGATTTCGTTTATTCGTTGAGTGAAAAAAATATGAGCGAAAAATTGCCAAAAAACACCAAATTAAACTAACAAAATTTGAAAAAAGACGAAATAATTTATTATGGTGATTGTACCTGACTCTGAGGAGTATTAAGCATATCGTGAATCAAAAGTAGAGGTAAAAACCTAAAATTTGATGTCCGGTTGAAGTCTGTATGTGCCTCTGAACCGGAGTTCATCATCGATTATTTCAAGTTGTGCGCAAAATTCAGGAGCGTATATGACGGAAGGCGATTTTTCTGTTTTTTTCAATCCTGAGTCTCAAACGATAGATTCTTCTGCATCGACTTGCATAATTTAACGGTAGTATGATTTGCTCCATATCATACGAATAATTCATCATTTTAATATAATATTACCTTTAACTTGAAGTCATTTTACATTGATTATAAGAGAATTTCGGATTGGAACATACTATAGTGTCCGACGTTCGTACACGTACTTGTAACGTTAGCATCATACTTTTGAGTTGGGGAGCTGCGTCGTGGTATAATCGGGTAGTAATACAAATCTCTATGTTATGTGCTTGTTTCTCAACAATCGAGTAGTTTAAGGGTTATTCAAGCTTGAGCAAACGAAAGAACGGAAGAATGAATTCTCGAAAAAAATACGGTTTTTCTCTTAAAGTTGGTAGCTTCATTCGCTCTGACATTAGCCGCAGAAATTTCTTCGTATTACTGCCAACTTCAAGAGAAGTCGAGAGATAAGTTTCGAATAGAAGAATTGAAACCACTTTACGACCATCGCCAATGGTCGTAAAGTGGTCGTTTGAATAGATTCGTTCAGAAATACGCCTCGGAGCGATCCGAGCAATTTGAGCAGTTCACCCGAACACGGGTTTTTGATTCGAGCGCTCCAAGAGATCCGAGTGATTCGGACGTAAATACACGAATGTAAACAAACACTAAATGAATCTAAACCTTTTTTATTTGTACAATTTAGTAATTAAATCAATTGAATTGACTTAATCAAGTCAAATCCAACAAAATTCAATCGATGTACTTGTTAAACTGCACAAATGAGAACGGAATAAATTAGTTTCAGGTTATTTGTATTTGGAGCGCGCTCGGAGCGCTTCGGAGACCTCGGAGCGCTCGGATCAAAAACGCGTTTTCGGGTGAACTGCTCGGATTGCTCGGATTGCTCGGATCGCTCCGAGGCGTATTCCCGAACGAATCTATTCAAACGACCACTTTACCGTCGCTAATTTCAATTCTTCTCTTCGAAACTTCTCTCTCGACTTCTCTTGAAGTTGGTAGTAATACGGAGAAATTTCCGCGGCTAATGTCAGAGCGAATGAAGCTACCGACTTTAAGATAAAAACCGTATTTTTTTCGAGAATTCATTATTCCGTTCTTTCGTTTGCTCAAGCTTGAATAACCCTTCTTATAATCAATGTAAAATGACTTCAAGTTAAAGGTAATATTATATTAAGATGATGAATTATTCGTATGATATGGAGCATTTCATACTACTGTTAAATTATGCAAGTTGATGCAGGAGAATCTATTGTTTGAGAATCAGGATTGAAAAAACAGAAAAATCGTCTTCCGCCATATACGCTCCTGAATGAATTTTGCGTACAACTTGATATGATCGTAACTCCGGTTCAGAGGCACCTACAGACTTCAACCGGACGTCAAATTGTAGGTTTTTACCTCTACTGTTGAATCATAATATGCTTAATACTCCTCAGAGTCACCATAATAAATTGTTTCGTCTTTTTTTCAAATTTTGTTAGTTTAATTTGGTGTTTTTTCGCAATTTTTTCGCTCATAATTTTTTTCACTCAACGAATAAATGAAATCTGACGATTCCATCTGGTTCAGGAGGACAAAATACATGGAAATATATCCTTGCGACTATCAGATTTGATGATTTTCATAGTTTTTGAGCGTATCGAACGTTTTCAGTGATTTTTAACATGTAAATCCCATAAGAAACTTCGGACGCTTTGCGGCACGGGAAAAAAAGGTTCCGATCGCGGCAGTTTTGGTTTCCGCACAAGTTTTTAGGTACCCAGAACTGATTTTCACCCGGCCCGCTGAGAAAAAACGAAAAAAATAATATTAAGGTCCACCCTAATACACCTGTTACATTTTTCATTTCACGATTTTCAAACTTCCGTAGAATGAGAACCACGTGACATACAATTACCTTTGACCAATGAATTTTGTAGGAAACTTTATCTACTTTAATGTCGGAAGGTATAAAATTTTCTGTAGCATGGGTCGTTTAGGAGATATAAGCAAAAAAATGCGAAAATTTCGTGGTTTTTCGCCTGCCGACCGAACCAAATTCCTATAATGCTCATTAGTAACACCAAATTGATCCTGATCCACCAAAATGAATATGGGTCCTAATAATAATATACAGGATATTTCAGTTTACTCGTACATGCAACATGAGCGCAGTTTTCTGGCGCATCGTACTAATATCTATAATCTATCTATCACTGACTGCTCTCCGCATACATACTAGTCCAATCAACGAGCGAAAGCCCCATGTAAATTGGTCACTAATTGTTATCAGCAAACAAAAAATATGGTCGTATAGAGAAAAGAATTCTAAGAAAGATAGCGTTTTTTGCGACTCGAGTTTTAATGGCGAACATAACCAAAAAAAATCGCAAAAGTCAAAAAAACGTTTTTTTTGCAAATAAAAAAAAAGCTTCAAGTCCTACACAAGAAAGTTAAATTAGAAAGTTGTAGGTCTTAAAAATGCGCGTCGAATGAGATGTGAACGAAAAAAATCGGTTCATAAACATTTAAGAAAAATTTTAAAAAACGTCAAAATTCGCGTCTTCGTATTTTTGCTGTAACAATTACAATTTTGTTTGAACAGACTTCTTGTAATCTAACTATAAATACAGTCCAAGACAAGCGGAAAATGACACTTTTTTCAAAAAATTCAAAAAAGTTTTATTTTTTCGAGTTATAACGATTTAAAAAAAAAAGACGTTTTCAAAATTCAACTTTGACAGACGCAAAAATGATCGTACAGAAACTATTGTTCTGTGAAAGGTATACGAGTACTTTACGTTTCCTGGACACCACTGGTGGCGGTGTGATAGAAACGGCGAGCAAAGAAATTAGTGGGCCTAGAGTCGCGAGCGTCGCTAACAACAAAAAAAAGGTACAGAGGCACGTAACGTAATTTAAGAAATTGTATATTTTTATCGTTAATCAAGTTTAACATTGTTATTTACCTTTGTAGTAATAATAAAAGGTATCCAGATACAATTGAGTTTGGAAATAATCGTCATCAGGCGATTCAAAAGGAGACAGTATTGCAGGATTACGATCAAAAAAATATATATATAAGTATACAGTCCACTACTATTATAATCCCCAATCGCGGGCTCATTTTATTCGCGAAGACTTGTACTTTCATGCTATTAAAAAACCAAATTGCTTTTATTTAATTTTTGCATAAAAAAATGCGTTGTAAAATTGTATCATTTTTTCGAACCGGTTTTTTTCGAATAACTTTTTTTAATTTTGGTTTTACATTTTTGGCCGTTGCATATTTGAAAAGTGCCATTCAAAACACGCGTTTAAAAAAAATTAAGGTCCTACGACCTCAGTGAGCCGAGATAATTATTTTTTCTTTTTTTAATTCCTGACAGCGCTGTATACGTCCGATTGACTTCTTTTTTACACGAAATATATCTCAAAGACTTTTTATTTCTTAAAAAAAAAATATTTCAAATCATTTCGCATAAATTAAGTTGACATAATTGTTTGCGAAAGTACAGCGCTGGTTGCGGCACGCGCTAGCCAATGCACGGCGACAGAGTGGAGGGACACTCCGCTTGGGCGTATCAAAAAATAAACACGATTTCTAGTCTATCAGGCTCGCAAAATTATCTTTTCCTCAGCTTAAAAAAAAATTATCCCGGCTCTCTAATGTCGTAGGACCTTTATTTTTTTTTAAATGCGTGTTTTGAATGGCACTTTTCAAATATGCAACGGTCAAAAATGTAAAACCAAAATTAAAAAAGTTATTCGAAAAAAACCGGTTCGAAAAATTATACAATTTTACAACGCATTTTTTTATACAAAAATTAAATAAAAGCGATTTGGTTTTTTAATAGCATTAAAGTACAGGTCTTCGCGAATAAAATGAGCCCACGATCGTTCCTGTACGATCATTTTTGCCTCTGTAAAAGCTGATTTTTGAAAACGTCTTTTTTTTTATAAAATCGTTATAACTCGAAAAAATAAAGCTTTTTTTGAATTTTTTGAAAAATTGTGTCATTTTCCGCTTGTCTTGGGCTATATATGTATTTAACAAGAAGTCTGTTCAAACAAAATTGGAATTGTTACAGCAAAAATACGAAAACGCGAATTTTGACGTTTTTTTTTAAATTTTTCTCAACTGTTTATGAACCGATCAATTCGTTTCGTTCACATCTCATTCGACGCGCATTTTTAAGACCTACAACTTTCTAATTTAACTTTCTTGTGTAGGACTTGAAACTTTTTTTTTATTTGCAAAAAACCGTTTTTTTTGACTTTTTGCGAATTTTTTTGGTTATGTTCGCCATTAAAACTCGAGTCGCAAAAAACGCTATCCTACTTAGAATTTTTTTTCTCTATACGACCATATTTTTTTGTTTGCTGATAACAATTAGTGACCGGTTTTCTCCCCGTTGATTGGGCTATACATATATACGGCAGATGCATGTCCGTAGCTTTAGTCTAACTACATGATAACGTAAACGCGGTAGAGATTAAGGGAGACGTGAAGAAGCACTTGTGGGTGGTCTTAATTGCAGCTCTTTTTTTAAATGTAGTGTATGTAAGATATAGACAACACTCGCAGAAACGAGTATAGGTTATAATTATTATTTTTCTTATACCATTTAGTTTGCCCCTGACTGAGTCCCTACACAGTATGTTCCCCACAGTCCTTACAGAACTGGTTATTCTAAAAAAAAAAAAAAAACATTAAATGGTTATGTTATTTATACACCATAAATAAGGAACGGATTTTTGTGGTGATTGATGAAGTAATCGAACGACGAAGGCCAACTGATTAGAGCCTCTATCATTTTATTGGGTATTTTATGTTCTACTACCGCAGAACTCCTACAACCGCTTGTAAATCCAGAGATTAAGGCCAATAAACACAATAAAACTTCATTTGGTAGCTCAGTACGTGATTAAGAACGCAATTTCAGGAATGCCTGGTAGTTCAATGTCTTTCGTTTATTTGTTCCTATTAAAGCGTTCGGAATGTCTACAAGTTATCAAAGTTCACGATGCCTGCCTGCCTGCTAAGCCAATGACTCGCAGTCAAGCTGCAGTCTGCCTTCGTTGTTGCTCTTAACTTCGGATATTCACCATCGACGTGACATATTCAGCACGAGAGAGCATTAATAATAGCGGTAGATTAGGCCGCATCAAACATTGAATGCGAAAAGATACGAACAGTGGTTTCAGACTCGGTTTTATGGAGGCCAGGCCGTACCAAGTTTGCACACTAATAATCGCTTATACACTGAAAGAATTGATTAAAAAAAAAAACGTTTTATAACCCAAAAATGTCGAAATACATATTGCAGTCCAGACCATCTCAATGTCTGTTAAATTTGACATAAAAAAATTTAAATAACAGCAGTGGAACTGTGTAAACAACATAAAAAAAGGAAATGTCTTCTCTATTTCCTGTGAGCTACTCTGTAAAGGTATTCTACTATATTTGGCTGTCCCGAACACAAATCGGAACTCATAGAAACAGAACGACCTTCAAAAGTGGAACTCTGTAACGATATAAGAAAGGACATTTCTTATCTTTCTTCCTTGAGCTACTATGTGAAGATATTCGACATATGTAATTCGACGGCTCCTAACAAAATCCGAATTAATAACTACAATATAGGTATATGTTGAACTGAAAAATCAATGGAAGTCCGTGTTTTTCTTCCTTGGAGAAACAAAAAAAAAATAAAACAAAATTGTTTAGGTATAAATATATGGGTATAAACCAAACATAAACTAAAACCTACGCAGATTGCGTAATGACATCAAAATAATTTGGTTATATTAAAAAAAAAAAACTAAAAAAAAAAACTACATTCAGCTGTATTTTCTGTTCCCATGGTACAAAAATTCTCTATCTATCAACACCAAAATCAATCGACTCCGACGGACTTCTTACAAATTACAGTACATATTCGAATTGGTCTATAGAAAGAAAATTGTTTTATTTATTCTATTCAATTTCAATTTCCAACGAGTTCCACTGAAGGACCTCATTTGAACCACAATTCAGATTTGTATACATATTTATATAGTTTTTTTATTATCTAATGGTGTTTTCACTTTGAGAGTAGTCGATTTATTTTTTTGACTGAAAACCATATTTTTCACAAATACTGATATCTGAATTCAAAACTAAATACAAATTTCGTGGATTTTACATTTTGAGAACTGGAATAACATCATAAGGTACCAATAAAAAAATGCAAAAAAAGCACTTCAGAAGTAATTTGAGAAATATTGTTAATTAAAGTGAAAGATTAATTTTAATAAATTATATTAAAGTAGCTATGAACAAAATGTCTACTGTGTGTGTTTTTTTAATGTCAATTGTGTCAGTTTGAGATGGACTAACCGCTATTTCAGATTGGACTGCCATTTTTTTAAACAACCATCACTTAACTTTAAGTAATAATTCACAATCTATTTGTATAAACGTCAATAATGTGCACTTTTTTTAAATCAGGGGGACGACTTCTTGTAGAAAAGTAAAATATATGCAGTGTGTTCAATCGATGTTCAATTATTAAGGACAATGGTAAAAATTGCCGTTTTTTAACGCATCTGGGGCACGAACGAAACCCTACAGAAATGATTGTTTATGATTAGTAGAAGTCAATAATATTCATAGAAAACTCTAAAAGTCCGGGGAAAACTAGTGCGCTATCTATATAGTACATCATCTCAATCGACTGCTAGTCTACAAGACAGTTACAACAAAAATAAAAAGTTTTCAAACCCAAATACCAGACCATATACCTTTTTTTGGTTTTTGGGCCTCTGAATCCAAATCTGAGATTCGTTTAGCTCTGTCACCTCAAGATTTTTTTTGAAGCTCATTTGAAGGTTATATCAGGCTCATATTATGTAATTATAAGGTCGAATATAGTAAACATGTTCCAATAACTTGTTCTATATGTTTTCGGGGTCACCCGATCTGAATCCGAAGTCCATTTGATCACACTGTTGAGGTTCAAGGTCATTCCAAGGTAAATCGAGAGTCATTCTAGGGTTACTATAAGGTTAAATACAAAAAATGAGCAGAACATTATCCAATAACTTGTTCTATAGGTTTTCGGGTCGCCTGATCTGAATCTGAAGTCCATTTGATCACACTGTTGAGGTTCAAGGCCATTCCAAGGTCAAAAGAGGGTCATTGGGTTATAGTAAAAATAAAATAATAAAAATACACCTAACTATGCGAGGATCATTTAGCCACAAAAAGTGTTTCCCAGAACGCACCACGAGGAGACGATCCTCTTTAGCGTTCCTTACATTTTTTTTTTGTTTTTTATCGTTTTTATGTTTTTTTTTGGGTTTTTTGTTTTTTGTTTTTTTTTGTTTTTATCGTTTTTTATGTTTTTTTTTATTTTTTTTTAGATTTCTTTTTTTGTGTTTTATAAAGTATTTTTATGTTTTTTTTTAGTATTCCATTTATTTTCTGTTTTTAAAATTCTACTGAAATTGTTATCGATGTATAGTAATACCACTATTTCATTATTCATAATTGATTTCAATTTCGCTCTCATTCTGATCATCGTTTTCAAAATCAAAAACTTGTGAATGATCTGGAGCACGAGGAATCTCGTTCAAATTTATTGCGTATCCAAAATACCACAATATCAGCATTACGTGCGAACAGCAACCTACTGTTCTTTTACATACCTTACATCCGCAAGTATGCCCAATAATAGTGTTTTCTTTTTTTCTTGCCGAGACACATTTTTGACAATTCTGAGACACATTTTGTGGCTAAATGATTCTCGCATAGTCTTTTTAGGCGAATGACCTTAAAACTCAATAGTATAATCAAATGAACCTCCGATTGAAACTTATAGAACAAGTGTCAGGAACATAGACATAATTATGTCTATGGTTAGACATAATTGTCTATGGTTAGGAACGTGCAGCATTTTATTCTTAATTTGACCTTATAGTAACCCTAGAATGACTCTAGATTGACCTTGGAATGACCTTGAACCTCAACAGTGTGATCTAATGGACTTCGGATTCAGATCGGGTGACCCCGAAAACATATAGAACAAGTTATTGGACATGTTTACTATATTCGATCTTATAATTACATAATATGAGCCTGATATAACCTTCAAATGAGCTTCAAAAAAATCTTGAGGTGACAGAGCTAAACGAATCTCAGATTTGGATTCAGCGGCCCAAAAACCAAAAAAAGGTATATGGTCTGGTATTTGGGTTTGAAAACTTTTTATTTTTGTTGTAACTGTCTTGTAGACTAGCAGTCGATTGAGATCATGTACTATATAGATAGCGCACTAGTTTTCCCCGACTTTTAGGGTTTTCTATGAATATTACTGACTTCTACTAATCATAAACAATCATTTCTGTAGGGTTTCGTTCGTGCCCCAGATGCGTTAAAAAACGGCTATTTTTACCATTGTCCTTTAATAAGCTTAAAAGACAGTAAAGAGAACTTACTAAAACTTATATAAGAAGATTTTTTCTATCTCGTATAACAAATCCTGTTGGTATGTGTCAAAATATGAACGAACACCCTGTAAATGTCATAATTCAAGGACATATTTATATCTTTTGACAACATTTGACACATTTTTTTTTTGCAGCTGTAAATACTTAATTGTGTACCAATTTCTACTTTCTCATTCCATAATCTAACAATTGTGTTCTAATATTTCTAATCTACATAGTCTTCATCTAACGGATGGATGTTTTCATGGAGGCGCCACTTTATTGATAATGCAGACAAGAAATGCTAGTTTGGAATAAAATTCCTGTTTATCACTCCTTATAAGGACATGCAATTAATTCCCACTGATAAACAATAATGAGACTAATTGCAAATACTGATTTTAATTCCATTTGAATGGCAAATGAATGTCCATAAAGCGTGGAGGAAAAATACGGTACAGTGAACAAAAACAGTTATCAAGGACTGCTGAGCGTTTTTCTTATATCTATTATTGACAACACTTGTTTATTTTTTTTTTTTTTTTTTTGTTAAATTAGACATAATGGAGATAATATTGGTTTTTCAAATTACCATATGTTTTATTCATTGTTATTGAAAGTCGCAGGGCTAACTTATGCATTACGGGGTTACACCTATTTGATTTTTTTTAGATTTTTTTTTTGCTTAAATGATGTAAAAACAACCCAAAAACGATATCCGATAGCAACCATGGTCCCAAAAAATGTTTAAATGACCCTTAGACCCAAAGGGTCTCACCGGGTTTCCATATAAAATTTGCACTGGCGTCTTTGTTGGCATTGGTGCCTTTATTATATTGCTAGTTGTTGAACATAATTTTTGGCCAATTATCACACCCCTAACTTCATTCGTTTTTTGGAAAATGGGGGTTGAAACCCCCTAACTTCAAAATTATTTTTTCTATGAAACTATGATAGATATTTGAATGTAACCAAAGCGACATGAAAGCTCCTAATTAGCTTTACATTACATATATTTTTATAATTTTCCAAAATATAGGCCAAATTGAAAAAAAATAGGGGTGGTTTTTAGTGGCTATTTCTTGAGGTACACCGACCAAAACAGACACGTATAATCAGTACGTATCCAACTATAATTCGTAACAATTACATAGATGTGTGATAGGTGGAACATAATAAAAAAAAATCTATGTAAGCCGGTACATAGTATATTGTATATAGCTAATCCAATAAAAGTCACTTAAACTAAAATAAAAACAGCATTTTTCTTAAAATATTAATATATCTTATTTTCTATACAAAATATTGAAATAATTTAATCTTCGTCACTATTTTCTTCTATAGTTACGTAATATTTGTAACATCAAATATATGTGTTAATATTTCATCGGGCTTGATGATTTTCGATTCGTAACGGCCATGTGACAAATAATAAATTATTAATGCTACATTTGAACAACAACCTATATAATAGTCCTATTTCCATTAGCACTACAATCACAAGTGTATTTATGCCCTTATAGTTGTTCATATTTGGTTCGTATTCAATAAAACATTGATATGTCTTGCTATTGATGTGTCGAGAACGAACTTTCAATATTATCATTTTCTTTTAAGTACTCAATATTAATATTGAGTACTTTATTATATTAGTATTGAGTAAAAGAAAATGATAATATAATAAGGATGAATGTTATTACGAACCAAATATGAACAATTATAAGGGTATACGCATAAAGAGATACAGCTGTGATTGTGCTAATGGAAATAGGACTATAGGTTGTTGCTCACATGTAGCATTAATAATTTATTATTTGTCACATGGCCGTTACGAATCGAAAATCATCAAGCCGGCTGAAATATTACCACATATATTTGATGTTACAAATATTACTACAACTATGGAAGAAAATGGTGACGGAGATTAAATTATTTCAATATTTTTATATAGAAAATAAAAGATATTTTTTTTTTAAAAAAAAGAACATTTTATGAAAAATGCTGTTTTTATTTTAATTTAAATTACTTTTATTGGATTAGCTACAATATACTATGTACCCGCTTACATAGATTTTTTTTTGAATATGTTCCACCCATCACACATCTATGTAATTGTTACTAATTATAGTTGGATACGTACTGATTATACGTGTTTGTTTTGGTCGGTTTTGTATCCTTCAAACTATTAGGGTTTGATATTGCCAAAAATCTAAAAAAAAACTCTCTAAAAAAGAATGCTCTTCTCTCTTTCTCTATTGAGTATATGTAGTTGCACTAGTAGCCTCAAGTGAGTTGAGTTGAAATTAACAATCTTTTCTAATTACATATTCTCAAAAAAGTTACTTAATGGGCATAATGTGGTGCACTCTTTACGTTTCGCTACCTTGGTAGGTAGCGGTAGTAAAACTGTTTGTAAGGGTTTTATTCTGTAATTGTCAGTATGTCTGTATTTTGCAGTACTTCTGACAATTAAAAACGCCTAAAAAAGTTTTATAGTTATAAAGCCAATACTGATTTCTTACATAATTTCCTACTATGAACAGAAACCAGTTCATAAAAATACTAATTTAAAAGTGCAAAAAAAGTCGTTTTTGGAGTATTAGCACCAACATTACTTTAAATATTGAAATACTCATAGAATTCTCTATAAAAAATCTTGCATTACAAAAGGTTATGTTACCTACAACATATGTATTTTCCAAACTGCAATCAACGACTTGTTTTAATGTACAGGAAAGAACAAGATAAACAAGTTTTCATATCAACAGCCCAGTGACCTTTTCGTTAGCCATCATAAAACTATTTTACTGTTTACTCCAACTTTAAAAACATTGACGTTTTTATGGTTTGTTTGCGAGTACACTGCTTTTTAATTAATCTGTAGAAGATACATCGATAAATGACGTAGACAATGCAGAATAAGTTTGTAATTAATGTATCCTTCATCCGCATGTCAATAACTTACCTCTTTGTTGTGTGTATCGAACGTTCTTGCATTTTTTTAATATTGATGGAAAATTCACTATGAAATAAACAGATGTCTGTAGCAGGTGAAATTAAATTATGACTAGCCATTTAACACATTATTAATTAGTTTAAACACAAAGCAATCCCTAAGTAACGTAAATACTGTTTTAGAAAAGTTCGATAATTAATTTTAACTGAAGCGATGGAAAATCTTGTCTTCTAAAACATAATTTTGGTAGAGATATGATGGATGAAGGGTTGCAGCCAGAAATTCCGTTCGGGAAAAACTCTCGAAACCCCGTACAATGAATGTGCTTAAGTACTTGATAAACGAGTAAACGTTGTTACCAGGGTGTTAAAAATAAACTTGTTTTATTTGTTTATAATTAACTAAATGTGTTACAGTTTGTATTGTGTGAGCTCAATATTTTATTCATAACTAGTCTATTTTGAAGACATTATTATGTATACTGTTTTCAATGATTTTCTCCATACATTCCGCTAAGTTGATGTGGAAGTAAAATAAGAGTAGCGACTTCATAATGGCAAATTTGAATTTTTCTGCCTCAAAAACCCATAAAACGATACGTCACATGAATATATTTTTTATTCGACTCCTCGTCCTCCTCCCCTCATGCAACAACAAATAAGACCACAAAACCTTGAATGAAACATGAATTACTTCACGATTTGATTTTCGATCCACGTATGTTTGCACCGATTTTTAATTCATTTCTTATATTTTATTCCATTTAATCCCCTTTCGTAACCAAAAGGGTGAGGGAGAGGGGATCGGAAGAAGCTAAACATCAGCCAAATTAACATAAATTCAATATTTGGTTTGTCCAGACATTAGTTTTCACGTCTATTTAATATTTTCTTTGCGTTTTATTCTAGTTACACCCCTGTATTCCCAAGGGGGAGGGGGGTTGGCAAAGAAGAAAGGAAATTTTGATAGAGGAGCTCTGCCCACTTACTGATTACTAGAGCTCGGAGGTTAATAACAGATAATAATAACTTTACCAGGGACGGCTATAGGATTCCACTATTAGTGCGTTCCGCAATGTTAAACTAATTGGCAAAAGAACCATACTTACAAGACGCAGAACTTACATATGTACATACGGTAACCGACGCTATAACATATTTTCTTCTGGATGGTGTTTTCACAAATACTTGTTTCACATCCGCTATAAAGGTGTCAACATTAGGATAACGTTCCGTAAAAGTTTAAGCAATTCTGTAGAGCCTATGTGTCAAACATGTAACATGAATTAAATGTATGTCCTTGCAGCTATCAAATGCCTTTGCATGAATTTTGCCTCATCCAACACGGCAGACGAGTTGTATTCCGGAATATAATGGCGTTATTTGATTGAACTACGATTGTACTATGTACCTATTAAGGACAAAACCAAACGTTAATTTGTGCAACAGTAAACTGATTTTGGTCATTATTTTGCCAGATATACTCAGTAAATACTGCTGAAAGTTAAGTTGCATACAGCGTTCGAATTCATCCCATATATGTCACATTGAGATGTGAGACTTTGATTACGTCACGGGAAGATCGCCACGTACAGGGAACACTTGGTTTGTTCGAACATACACGGTGATCACTTTTAAAGTGGACAGCAGTGAAAAGGTGACAATAGATCGCATCGTTCCTGAAATACCCTGAAAAGAACTGAAAACTTGTTTTCCTATTTCTTCTATATATTTTTTTTAACTGAATTAAATGTAATGAAAATGGGTACGAGTACAAAAACCGATATGCTAAATCTACTGGAGGCTAAATCAGAAATTTTCCAGATCTACTAGCTCTTCATGTTTTTATAGACAAGTTTCTATTTTATTGTGGAAGCAATGTTGAATTTTATGCGCCAATCGATAGAGAATAAAATTACGATTACAAAGATGTATGACACTTGGATCGTAAGTTGTTGGCTTCATTAAGTGTCGCAAAACCTAAAAATCCTAGCTTACTGAGAAGTCGTAGTTGTCATGACAAGTCGTAGTAGGCCTAGAAAATTTCTGGAACCCCCAGAGATTTAGCACATCGGTTTATGTAATCGTACCTGTTTTCATTACATTTACCTCAGTAATAAAAAATATATAGAAGAAATAGGAAAACAAGTTTTCAGTTTCAAGCAGTTTTCAGTTTTTTTTTTAGGATATTTCAGGAACAATGCTATGCGAAATTTCAAAAAAAAAAAATATTAATTCTGGACCAAATTATCTACTGCATCCTTAAACGTTGTTTTACAAATAGTGCGGTAACCATCGGTACTTCTTCGTGCTTTATTTAAATTCAATGCAACAAAAAATGTTAGTTTAATACTCTGTCTAGTGCTTCATTGAAGCTTTTTTCTTTTTTTTTCCAAATCAAACCAAATGTCGGCTTCAGAAAGTGTGCTTTTTAATGAATTATGAGGGGAAAAAGCACTAGTTTATTGTTCATACAAAAAAAAATATTGATCCAAAAAAAATCCTTGTATTGCCTAGAATATACTGTATAAATTTCGTTTTGATCCGTCCAGCTGTTTTTAAAATTAAGTGGTCACCGTCTTTGAAAATGTAGTTTTGAGTAAAACGCATTTAAAGTTTCACGCATAATTAATAAACTTACATATACAGGGTGTTTAAAAAAGAAGCGGCAATATTTAAGCAGGTGATTTCCCAGGACATTCTATAAAAAAAGTTCCTATAAACATGTCCGCAAACGCTTCGTTACTGATCTACAGTTTAATTTTAGTTTTAATGAAGTTTAATTTTAAAAACAGTAAAAATTAGTCAGTGCTGTACATTCTTTTATCAATAAATTTGGTTAATGTACCCCCCTGACTTAATAATTTTAATATTTTAAAATCAGCCCCTTAGTATTTCTACAAACAACAAACAATAATTTGAATTTCTAAAATAAAACAGCATCGGATTTAGGCGCGTACTAAAATGGTTTTTATTTTTTTTACTCAAAAACGGTGCGTCGTATAATAAAATCTGGAGAAAGCTTTTTTCATCATATTTGAACAAGGAATTGAAAAATTATTTTTATTTTTAGAAAAACCAGCGGCGTCCTAATTTTTCCTTTAAAAATAACCAGTGACATGCCGATACGCGCGCCACTGGTAAGACAAAAAAAATCATTTTGTATTGCAATGTATGCGTCTCCCATAGCTATTGACACGCTTAAAATTTCATTATAATATATCAAACGGTTTTGGAGAAATATAATTTTTACCGTTTTTAAAATTAAACTTCAACATCTTGTAGACCGGTAACGAAGCGTTTGCGGACCTATGTTTATAGGAACTTTTTTTATAGAATGACCTGGGCAATCACCCCCTTAAATATTGCCGCATCTTTTTTAAACACCCTGTATATAAATACAAATCATTAAATTACTTACATAGATTCGACTATTCCTGGGCCATATTATACAACTTATGCAAATGTGTAAGCTCAAGCTTCAATAATTTCTTTTTATTCAGTACGTAGGTACAAGTACCTGCAAGTACTTGTACAACAACCTGCCGAGAGTGGTAAGAGGGTCCGTCGGGTATTACAGAATATCTCGACAACTATCTATTACTTTAAAAAAATGAGAAAACAAAAAAAATCGATTTTTTTAGAGAAATTTGACCACCCCTAACCCCCTTATTCTCGACAGATCGCATTCTACAATATTATAAGGGCAACAATCATGACGATCGGATCTTGCACTATAATTTCTATAATGGCGAAGGATATTTGTTCAACATCAAAGCCGTTTCATGTCCTGGTGCGATGAAGAGCCACTCCATTTAGGGCGCGTTGCATTTTTGTTGACTCGACCGCTACTAATATTTACCCAAGCAACTCCCATCGTCTATCGATATCGCGTTCTCGTTAAACAAAATTATAACGAGTGATACTTATAGGTATAACGACAAAGCAGGCGCGGCACTGGAAAACACGAGTGTGTGTTGCAATCGAGTCACAAAGCGGAGTCAAAGGGTAACTGCAACATAATGCAACCTGGAATCGAATACACACTCTGCAGTTTGAAGCAATATAGTTATTTCGCTGTCATGATGGTTATTATACGTACATGAGTAGCACTTAGGAATCGTTGTTAAAGCATAGTGAAGATTCGTTATCTTGGGACGTACTATGTATTTATGAACACTTCACTAATTCACTAATTTAAATTAGACAGTAATAATAAGTCGTTAGTGTTAATGCCTGAATTTTAGCATTGAACTTTTGGAACTCGGATATTTTTTAAAGCACTAAAGATATTTGTGGAAATATAATCCATCAAGACACCTTCCAAATAAAAAAATACATAGCAACTACGAAATGTTCATCAAAATGAAAAAGAAAACAATTTTGCGTTAGTTAAGTATTTGTTAAATTTAAAAAACAAATGAAAACAATATTTTTTTTATTATTAAACATTTTTTTTTAATTAAAACAAGCTAAGCATGGCAGTTGAGTAAACTCAACGGCAGCTGAATGGGTCGCAAGTCCGCGTATTCACTAACCATATAAAAAATATTTTCAAAACCGGAAGTACATATTCAGACTAATTTTTGCATTCTGAATCTTTTTGTCATCGACACTTCTCCCAAAATATGTTTAATTCTCAATTTAGGTCATAATTAGACCCACTTCCGGTAGACCTACGGCCAACTGGAAGTGACGTTGCACATCACCTGACCGACCTATGTATATATTGTGCAAAAATAATTATCCGGATCGATCAAGCCGTTTAGGCGCTACGCGTGTAACAGGTACACGTACGGACACACGGACAACAAGATTAAAAAAATTACAAGAAGAACCAGTACTGACTAATTTTTGAGACCATTCAGTCTTTGCAAAGTTTTCAGAACTCGATCTACGAACATTACTTAATCTATTTTTTATAACCCAGAAAACGATCACATAACATAAACATTAGGTAACATTTAAACACCTACACTCCTACACATATCTTAAGTTGGTAATTTTTTCATTTCTAGCTCTGTAATGTTTTGGTAATATTAACCACAAATTTTATTTTATGTAGGTATTCTACATAAAATTGCGGGTTGCGTATCTCGTTAGACGAGAATTTTTTATTTTGTAATATCTTGTACGCATGTTTCTCCAAGTAGTCGTCATTCCAAATTTTATTTATTTTCGGTTGGTTTTTGGTATTATTTCCAATTAAATGACGCAAAAATAACAGAGACGAAATCGAGACTGATTTACTTGCGCATTTGCTGGAAATCTCGCAAGAAATGCGTCTCTAATACCTACGTCTCCTCGAGTTGATGATTCAAGTACGTTTTTCACGCACATTTTTCACGAGTCGATTAATGCGTCCCGAATTCGGCACTGTGTGGGAGACCAAATGAGGATGCTTTTCGAAATACGCACCCTGGAGCTGCCTCTGGTAAAGTCCGGATCTATTATTAACCTCCGTGCTCTACTCATTACTTTTTGGACGTCGATATACGTGATTTTATAATACAAATAGGTCTCTTCGGGGTCGCTAGAAGCAACCTTGAGAAGCACGTACACCGAGATTCAAAATCCCCTATCACCAAATTTCATACAAATTCTCCAGTTACACTGAAACAATTATAAAAATACATATAATTGCTTTTTATCTTTGACACTCTGTATCTCGGTTATTATGTTATCCGACTTTTTGTAAGACGACTTGTGTTCAATCGACTTTTTTGACTCAAAGAAACTACCACTACAATATGGCCCGTTCATTATCGAGGACCCTGTTTAGCCTTATTTTGGCCAGACTTTACGCTTCTGAAATTGCCAAGGACATGATATGGGACGCCCTGTATATGGTATCCATCTCCAGCATGTTTTTCGTTAACAGAAAGTAAAACAAACAACAAATCCCACCGTCGAAAGATAACGTTATTTGCACGAGTTGTGATTTCCGTGAAAAATCAATTTCGTAATTGGACGTTCACCTTTCTCGCATCCCTGACGAGTCCGTCTATCTCTAACGGACGTGAAAAAAAATATTTACGATTATTAACGGATAACGGATACGCCTTACAATACCTACTATTTACCGTACTTTTCTGTTTGCTCTATTTTTAAAACTTACAGCCGTCCTGGGCAAACAACGCTATCTAATCAGATAAAAAGAGTGTTCTACATTGTCGCCAATATATTAATCTAGATACGCCGTGTTTACTTACGAACGGTTTTGCGTGAGGTGGGTATTATTTATTGCGGTAATTCAAACGCTGTCTGATTAATAAGCCATAATGTAACGTATGATATATCTCTTAATATTAAATTTACCGGTAACATGATTCACTTTGTTTGTTGTGTGAATAAAATTGTCTCTAGTTTACAAGGTACCTGTATAACGTTTATTTTATTTAGAGTGATATGTGGTGTACTTTTAACGGGTACTTTTTTTAAGTACCGAATTATTTTGTGATGCACAATCTCACTAACAGATGCCTCCCCCCCGTATGTACGAGGTATGTCTTTATCTTCTCACGCTCACTAAGGGCCGTCAGAACCTCGATGTAATAATGTTGATTGACCGTCTCACCCTCAGGGACCCAGTGAACGTAAACAATGCCTAGAATGTCAAAAAAGACGGTCATCGCTTTGAATTTGGATTTGCTCATCCTGGTTTTTTTGCCTTGACGAGTTCGAGCTCTTCCAATTCGGGCTATTAATCACAAGTAATTACAACAAGCTGGGATCAAAACTAACAAGCCGGAATCAGTGTCAATGTTGTTTAAAATGTCAGCGCAAATGTTCTTTCTTGATTCTTTTTGCTCGGGAATGAGGAGTTTTGGCACCATCTTTGCGCAAACTTCGCGCATGTTGAACGATTCATGCAAAATCTGGCGAACACATTCTTTGTCGATTCCTGTTATTACAGCAAGCCCTCGGATGCTTAGACGACGATCTTCGCGGATTAATTTACCAATTTTTTCAATGTTTTCGTCCGTTTTTGACGTTGAGGACGGTCCGAGGCGCGGACGTCTTCGGTCGTTTCACGTCCCTCTTTAAACCGTTTAAACCATTCAAAAACTTGTGTGCAGGATAAACATTCATTCCCGTACACTTTTCCCCAGTTTAACAAGAAACTTGAGATTAACCCGTTGCTCCATCTGAACACTTAACATTTTTTCGACACGTCACTGGTGCGTAGACTAATTCAAACGACTGCTACAGTCAAACTGAGCGACCCACTTGCTTGTCCAGCGAGCTCAGGGTGGGGAAAGATCACCAGACACAGTTCTGTTCAAACTTGTCGCGACACGCTCGCAGCGCGCTGGTAACAGCATCAGTTCGGTTACTTAATAGCCACACCTCGTATGGCTATCCAGAATGTTATTTTACGTGTCACACAGGCGTAACCGAACCTAAGTACGGTCCTGCCATGCAAACAGTTAATATCTTAGTCACTGCTCATCAAAACTTCAATATGGTCTAGATCTTCCTAAACTTGTATAAACTTTAAAATATTTCTGCGTGAAGAATAAATTTTGCAGTTTTAAATATGCCCATAAATTAAAACGAATCTTTACTTAATGTAAAATGCATGCGCTTTTAAAACAGTACCCACCTGAATCTGCATCGAAAGCAACGGAAGCAGGTGGTAATCACTCAAACGTTGCACTAATTACGTCAGTAGGATACTTCGGAGAGTTTAGAAAGTATATGGACCGGAAGAAACTTACGGCAGTAAACCGGCCGAGATTACAAACAAAGATTGCGAAACTTTTTATTAATCCCTTTTGATTGCATTAACCGAGGAGAATAATGGACGGCTTATTACATTACAGAAACGCACAGTACGGATGATGCACTGAATGAAAGGAGGAACGATAATTATAACTTTTAATGGACGCGGTAATTTTAATAATAATGATTAATATTTTCCGGAGACTGCGTAATTAGTAAGAGGGCAGGGTAGAATAAGGATAAACACTTATAGGGGTGTTTTCCTTGTAATTCCCGTCTTGGAATTGATTATTAATTTAACTGACTATTACCACATGGCATTCATCTTTATAGTTACCAAACACAGAAAATTAGTACGTTTGAACTTCCGTTGTACCATTTTTTTAACCTACTGTTTCATTAATAAGGATAATTCAGTAGTATAACGTTTTCTACGCGACGACCTTTTTTAACGCGACGTATATATACGTTTTAACTTCTTCGATTTCTCGGAATTGTTTGACTATAATATCTTGAAAGTACGCTTCAAGACGCGTATTAAAAAAAATGGGCGTCAAGATATTAGTCACAATTCCGAGAATTTCGAAGCGGCAACGCTAAAACAATAATACGTCGCGTCAAAAAAAGGTAGTCGCGTAGAAAACGTATACTACTTATTATTTTATTTGAAACAGTAGGTTAAAAAATGTATTACTTGGGTGTTCAACGGATTAAACTACTAATTTTTTGTTGGTAAATCTTGAAAGTACGCTTCAAGACGCGTATTAAAAAAATGGGTGTCAAGACATTAGTCACAATTCCGAGAATTTCGAAGCGGCAACGCTAAAACAATATATACGTCGCGTCAAAAAAGGTAGTCGCGTAGAAAACGTTATAAAACTGGCCCAAATTAATCTTTTTTCAAAATCTCAAAAAGTCTCGCAAACTTGTCGAGAGTTATGATTTTTCTAGCCCAACCCGGTCATTGTTAATTCAATAGGCTACAACTTCTTAAATGCATATGGGTCATTGCATAGCGTGCTCGCCTCTCTTCAAAAATTTTTATCAAAAAAAAGTTACAGACTACCCACTCTACAAATTTTACAGTAAATTGTTGATAGTTTAAGCACTATTTATAGCAAAAAAAATTGAGAAAAAAAAGTCCCAAGTTTGAAAAAAGTGTATTTGTTTATGAAAAGTCGCTAATTAAACAATAAAAATTTGTCAAAAATTTTTTTTGACCACATTTGCTGGAAAGAGGAAGGAAAATCCTAGGTTTTATTGCTTTTTCTTCGAATGTACCGTACTTTCCGAGTAATCAGTGAACAAAAAAAGTCGAAATTTTTTGCGATTTCCCCAAAACGAAAAAATACTTGTCGAATATTTTGGTGTAAAGAACAATCAAAAAATATTTCGGTCAAATTAAAATTTTCATTGTAAACCTCGCGTGATCCATATGCTATATAAAATATGCCAAGGAACCAAGATATATGCGAAAATGTGAAAACGAGACTTTTACTAAATTGTTAATTTAAAAAATAGCGGACGATTTCAGCTCTACGGAATCCGCGCATTGTGTTCTACGCAAAAAAAAACATAGGAAACCGTCAAAACTAGCCCTATATGTTTCAAGAACACATAAAAGTCTCTGCCTACTGGACTATGAGGTTACAGTGCTATATAGCTTGTCTGTCAATTTTGATATGTGAGGTGTGTAAGAAGTGACCAGTGGCGGTGCGTGATATTTCAGTTTGCCATATCTTGAAAACGACGCATGGGACCCACTTCACTTTTTAGGTGATGACTATACTACGCTTCAAGACGCGTTTATAGTGAAAAAACGCGTCAAGCATTAGTCATTCCGAAAAATTTCGAAAACACTGGAGCAATAATACGTCCCGTCAGGTTCGCGTAAAACGCTCTAATATTGGCCAAATTTTATTTTTTTCATAATCTAGAAATCAAATATAGGAGATTTTGATTTTTTACCCAAGTATTGTTGATTAGTAGAAGTTATGGCCATTTTAATTTTGGAATCTCAACAAAATGTTCCTATAAAATTACAAATTAAAATTTCCATAACTTTTTGATAATTAATATTTTGCAACAAATCGAAAAACGTCTCCTTATATTTGTTTCTAGATTATGAAAAAGAATTATACAATACAAATTTCCCACAAAGCTTTTTTGAGACTCATGAGTGCTCCAGTGTTTTTGAAAATTTTTTCGCAAACTTTTCTGACGATTTTTCTTCGACTATAAATCCTTTCTGTAAGAGGTATATCAGTCATCACCTAAAAAAGTGAAGTTGCGATTTCCCATGACGAAAAAATCCTTGTCCAATATTTTGGCTAACTAACAATAAAACACACCGCCACTGGAAGTGACACAAATTCTTTCACCTCACATGTTTCGTGAAAAACATACACAGCTTTATTTTATTCCAATTATTTTATATTTAGAAATTTAAAAAGAGCCCTTTTTTCACACCACCATAACTAAAAAAAATTGTGGATTAATATCCGCCCTACGGAATTCGCTTGTGTTTTATTTAAAATTCATGAATAGTAATTTTTACAAAGACCAGTAAGGATGATCTTTGAATTTGTATAATGTTTTTAGTTGGACTATAAATTTGTCATGTCTAAGATTTCATGTGAACTCTTCAGAAGACTGAAGAGTTTCCTTTAAATATAAGTCCAAGAACTATAAAAATAATGATTTAATATTTTTGGAGTTATTCATTTTGAAATCATCTCAATTTTACTTTATTGCCAATATCTTTTCACACAATCGATATATCACCTTCAACTTGGACTTATTAGACGCAGAATTTCACAAACTGTAATCAGTCAGCAAAACAGTAACACTGTAGTACAAAAGCAGAAAAAAAAACAGAGCAATCTTCAAAAAGTTCGTGTATCATAACTTTCGTTGCTGACTACATATTATAAAGATAATGTTACTTTCGCGTGTTACATATAAAGTTAATATCGTTGGAGAGTAACTTTCTATAAAGCTTTAATTTCTCACGCTTTGATATTACAATGTTAAAATCGATAGAAATAACCTGAAGAATAGATATTCTTATCTCTTTCAGGTGTCCAATAAGATAGCAAAAAAAAACGTGGAAAAACAAATGCGGAAGGTGTTGATTGTATAAATTAGTAGACTTGTCTGAAAGTAATTTGAGAAGTACGTAAAATATATGGCCAAGTTTACTCTGAGTTACAAGATCTGTGAAGTTAGTACTCGTAAAATATATTTACAGAAGACATATCAACATGTCATGGGAAATATCAAACAAGATATACGCAATAAACTGTGGTTGACAGTGGACGAAACAAAATTTTTTTTGCGGTAGGAAGGTCGTTAATGTTCTGATACGTATTGTAGGTGTTTCAAATATTTGTCCCTCGATATTGATAGCTAGTAAACAAGTTTTGCAAACAACGGCTAAAAGTATGGAAATAGTAGTAACAATAGTAACTGTCCTCTGTAGATATAAAAAGTAATAATGTACTGATGTTAGTGACAACAAACAACTGTTAGCGACACAAACAAATGTGTGAAATTCGTGAAAATAATGTCCGTGGTGTGTCATCCCCTGTCCATGTGAACTATTTTGAATTTGCACCATTAACTTCAGTAGATGTGGAACGATCATTTAACTTTTACAACCATATGTATAGACCAAATCGTTCACGTTTAACAAGGAGAAATGCAGAAAGACTACTGGTTGTGACAAGTTACTCTCAAGCAATGCAGACAGTCTATGTTTCTGACAACCAAGCGATAAGTATGTACATTATTAACACATTTTCATTCGTTTTTTTTGTGTTTTAAATGTGCTTCCATCAATGACATGACGGATTACGAGTCCGACCCTGCGTTGTGGCACTTTTCCGGACCCTACCTATTATTATACTATTTTTCAGCATCGCATTAGCATAGCAAACCTGTTAAAATTAAAATTAACTCGTATAATTTAATAATAATAACGTATAATAAAACATTACAAAATTTGTTCTGGGATTAATTAAAACAACTGCAACGGAAAAATATGTTGCGGAATACTTACATATTGTGGGTATATACATGCACGTATATACCTACATATGTATGTATATTATGCAGGCTATAAACCAATGTAATTTGAGAATAAGAAGCCATACCACGTGTAATAAAATATCTTGAAATGAATCTGAACCGTCTAGCGTATATAGAATTTCACATGAAATATGTAGATACCTGAAATATTTGTTCGTATAGAGATAAAGCACGCAGTAAAGCCGTAGGTGTTGGAGTGGACCAGCCCTCTTGTTTGTATAGGCCTACTGATAAAATTGGTGAGAATTATTCGCTATCACGTACATACATACATCTGTGGTCAAAATAAAAGCAGTGACAAAACTTTTTTTCCGAAAATATGGTCTACTTCACGATATTGTATGTTTTATAATTGTATGCTACTGGTGTAGTAGTCTTTTGGGCATTTAACTATTACGTCCAACGCACCTTTTTGTTGACCCTGTGATTTGATGACATTACCGCCGAATAATCTTTCACATCACATCTTTCTATTAGAGCTGCAATTTATACATGAAAAACAGCGAAATACAAAGTGAAATATGTAGTTAAAATTGGTCAATACAGAAGGTCTATATAGGTACATAAAGTATGGTTACATAGAAAATAATATGATGTAGTTTTCACGTCCACATATTGTTTATATTTGTCAAATATTCACAAGGAATTTTGGACTTTACAGCTTTATTCACGACGATTATTAAAATAAAAGGCCGATGTTTCGGTGGTCGATTACCACCATCTTCAGGGCTGCAAGAACCAGTAACATAAATAACGTAGAATACAGTGTGGAACAGCCAAATGGAATAAATTCAGTAGCTCCATTATGCATTTTTTTAGAAAATCCTGAGACACGTCAATTTCTAATTCTAAAATGACATCTTGCGACGTAAAAATGTCATCCCTAAATTCAACCCCCTTCAGGTGACAGCTACAACCCCTAAATTTTCAAATTGGAATTAGGGGCTTGTGATACTTCATTTGAAAGGTCTTTTCATTCTCTATTCAAAACTGCTACGGTTTTTAACTTTATTGCAGAAATTAACAAGAAAAATACATTAAAATAAAACTTTTATAAGTAACACTATTTGTCAATTTTAGGTTCTGAAATAATAATAATAATAATACTCACCCTTTATAGAGTAACCCCTTAGGTCCTCTCAGGGACCTGTGCGGGAAGGAGTGGCTATTATTATTATTTGCCATGGCGCACTGGGAGCGACTTAAGATTATTTCGGTAACGCATTTGCTTTACAGTTCTGAGGAAACCCAGAAAACTCAGAACATTACCAAATCTAGGGCATGTGCGGTTGGATTGGCATCTATGCATCCACACCTATACCTGTGTATTAGTGGTTGCATATCAAGCCCTGACGGAGAAAGCGAGACAATTAAAAATCGCTACCCCGGCCGGGACTTGAACAACGCGCACAGAGGTATCGCGACTGGAAAGACGGTGCTTTAACCCACCCGGCTACCCGTCCCCGTTAATATTAACAAAAATTATAAACAAAACAAAATGTTGATATTAACAAAAAATAAATATCTGTAATAGCCGACATTCCCTACTATAAAATAAAATCTTACTAATAAATACGTACATTTTTTTGCTTGACAATCGAACGACAAAAACGAGCAAGCAGCAAAAAAACCTGAAATTTAAGAAGTTGGCCATTATCAGCTTTAGTGAAATTACCTAGAAACGTGCTTGTCATTGTAACAGTAGTTAACAGTTATCAGTGTTAAACTTTTTGCTTTAATTTTCGTGTTACAATTCAGAGAGATGGTTTACCTAACAGAAATGCATAAGATAACGATTCTGCAGATGATTGGTTACGGAGACAGAACACGAACACAGGCTGAAGTTGTTCGCCTATTTCAAGAAAAATATCCGGAGTTGCCTCCAATATCTCAAGGTACCGTAAGTAAAATAGAAAAGCAGTTTCGGGTACATGGACATGTAGAAGTGATCTTATTCGACCCTGACAACTTTAATCATAAAAATTTTACTATTTCCAATCTCTATCACGAGCTAGCTCGTTATTTAACAATTTTCGAAAATTTGACCTTCATTCGACCTTGCCATGACCTTGTTGACAAGTAACACTTTGGACGTAAAATTTCCCGCTCTTCAAATCTGTGGTCAAAAGTAGGTGTTCCCATTTAGAAAACCACTTTGACAGGTCAAAGTCATTGGCACCAGTGCGGTTGGTAAATTTTTTTTAAAATGGCCCACCCTATACATATAATCGATAAAATAATAATACAATATGAACTTTAAGTGAATACTAAAACGGCAACTGGAGAGGGTCTGATTCACTCAAAATTAAGCATATTTTACGCTGGATACCCTCGGATAATGTTAATTAGTTTATTTAACATTCATAATTAATAGGATGGATACGGTTGCAGATTGGCGGATTACTCATTACAAAATTATTTTCAATTAGTATTCTAATTGGAGAAATTTGTCCGCCGTCAATCGGTGATTAGTAATTATGCCTACATCGTTGATACTAATAATTATTTGAATATCCGCATTACGGAAAGAATATCCGATTCAATGTGTTTTTAATACCAAATGATTGATTTGGATGATAAACAGAATCTGGAGTTCGCCAAGGCTTTTCTCGGCGAATTTGAGAGCCAGATCATATCATACATCAAGAGCATCTGATAAAGTCTGGCTCTCAAATTCGCCGAGAAAAGCCTTGGCAAACTCCATGAAAATGAGAATATAATTTTAGCGTGCTTGTTATTTAAGAGTCACATAGGTACATCAAGAGCATCTGATAAAGTCTGGCTCTCAAATTCGCCGAGAAAGCCTTGGCAAACTCCAGAATCATTCCATATTTTTAGTACAGTAGTTTGTAAGATAGTCTCTAAATTGTTGCGATTAAGCTTTAGATACCTACATGTGTTATTGTCAATAGTAGTATAGAGCAGAGCGAATGATCCATCGAGAAAATGTAAACAGTTTAGTAGAAACACGTTAATGGCAATGTGTTATGCTTTGTTTAAGTGAAATAAAATGAAGGGATTTGATTAAACAACCTAACAAGATAAGAACGATAAAAATCACCCCCCCCCAGCTCTTGGTGGCGTGAAATGGTTGATGGGTTGTCTATAATATAAGCGAAGATTTTGAACTATTAGTTAGGTTAAAGCTTACCCTCCATATCCCTAGGACTCAGAGGGGCTCTTTCTTTATTTCTTAAAATTTGTATTTTTAATTCATCTTACAGTTAACATTTTCATTCCACGTAAATGGGCTGTGGGTTAAAATTCAAATAAAGATTTAGTATTAACCAAAGTGTTAATATCAATAATAATATAATATTCCATCCAACCAGTGCACTCTGGACCAAGCCATAATCAGAGCGTGAAGCTGGTACCTGCCCATTGCCGAACCGCAACCAACACCTGTCCTAAAACAAAAAAAATCCTCTCTACCGCAACGTTTTGGTCAGTATGTATGCGACATACGTATATGTACATGTTACAAAATTATCATGGTACACAATGTTTACGCAACGTTTTTCTTCTTGAATATATAAAGATTTGTCGTAATATGTCGAACATATAAAGATATGTCGTCGGTTTAAAGGCAAAACTCATTAAATCACACCAAACCAAGAAAACTTCAATCATCTAACAAGAGACGAAAAATGTTGCTATATGTGGTTCAAAAGATAAAAAAAATTTTTTTTTTGCCTTGGCTTTTTGTTTGGGTCCCCAAAAAACCCCCGGTAGTTATTTTTCCACAAAAAAGAAACTGATTACGGTTACATAAACTTTTTTTATAAGTTACAACCTCCACACATTTACCTATATTAAAGAAAAACTCATAATTCATGACATAACCATAACACACAATTCACAGTAACGCCTCTTTATCTTGAACAGGTTGTATCTATCACTGTAAAACAATGTATCCCAATTCATTTCATGAATTATTAAAATCTTGGGTAAACAAAGTTGAAATAAAACATGTAAATTAGAAGACAATGGTTAACGTGGGACAGAATAAAGTATGCATCGTTGTAGAAGTATTCAAAATTATAGATTCTCAGGAATTGTTACTCACTGTTTCCCGACGTTTCATTAGTTTTTCGATTCCACCCTGTGGAAATTGAAAAAAAATATCGCACCAATCTTAAAAGGCGGCATTGTTTGCAAATAATTATGATTATTTTTAAAAGTATTATTTTGCAAAATCAGTTGTCATTCAAGAAAACCTTATACTACGTGTGCGGATACATTTTTTCACAAGTCCCATATTTCAGAAAGTATCGGCTGTATTGTGAATTATGATAAATCGAACGGAAAACAATTAAATTCATCTCAAATATCTTAAAAACTAATAATTTAATATTCAAAAAATCTTGTAAGCATACTGAAGCTTAATTTTTCCGAGAATTCTGAAACCGAAATCAATTTATGAGAATTAGGAAAAAACAAATTCTCACCGTAAATGTTTCAACTACAACCCGACGAGATCAAGTAAGGAAACTTTTGATCTTATAAAGGGTCGGCCATCTATTGGTTTCGTTTTAAACTAAGTAGTATTTTTCTACATTGCCGACACTGACGCGCTTGATATTTGACATATATGTATGTGGTGTCTAACCTCCGCTGTAAGAAATGGATCATTCAATGGATATTTCAAAAGTGTTGCAGAAACAGTGAGAAAATTGAGAACAATTTTTGGTCGAAATGAAGCTCCGTCAGCGCCTGGTGTAAACAAATTCTTAAGGAAAGTTCGTGAAACTGGGACATGCTTATGGATAACAGAAGTCATCCACGTGCTCGTCCGGTGCGCACAGCTGAAAGAATTGCTGCTGTTGCCCAAAGTGTGCGTGAAAACCCAAGAACCTCAACTTGTCACAGAGCACAACAACTTAATGACAGTCGCACTTCTCTGAAGAGAATATTGCATAAAGTCCTCGGATTATTTGCTTACAAGTTTCAATTTACTCAAGAGGTAAAAGAAAATGACCATCCACTTCGTTATCGCTTCTCCGGGTGGGGTTTAAATGAGTTTGAAAATGACGCCAATTTCAATAGAAAAATATTTTTTTTCGGACGAAGCTCATTTTCATCTTGGAGGACATGTTAATAAACAGAACTGTATGATTTAGGGTTCCGAAAATCCACACGTAATCATAGAGAAGCCAATGCATCCTGCAAGAGTGACTGTTTGGTGTGGGTTTTGGAGTGGGGGCATCATTGGTCCGTACTTCTATTAAAATGAAGATGGTAACAGCGTTACAGTAAATGGAATGCGTTACAGAGACATGTTAACTGATTTTTTGTGGCCGCGATTGGACGATTTGGACTTGCTTTGGTTCCAGCAGGATGGAGCAACATGTCACACAAGCCGTGACACAATCGATCTTTTGCACACTAAATTCGGTAACTGTGTTATCAGCCGTTTTGGAGACATTAATTGGTCATCAAACAGCGGGTTTTTTCCCCTTTGGGAATTTTTTTTGTGGGGGGTGGGGAAGGCCTTTCCCCCCCCCCCCCCCAAAAAAAAAATACCCCCAAAGAAAAAAAACCCTTTTTTTTTTTTACCGGAAAAAACCCACACAAAAAAAGAAAAAAGCCAGAAAAGGGGGGGGGGAAGAAGGAACCCCCGCCCGGCCCGGGGGGGCGCCTTTTAAATGGATTTTTTTTTTTATAAATTATGGGAAGGCTACGCTTGCAGCATTGCGATGTTTTTAATGCAATGCCGTCTGAGACCCAATTTGTTCGCATGTGGTACAATGTTAAACTACGTTGTTACTCCAACACTACAAATTCAATTTTGAATCTCATTGAGATAACAAAAAAATTCAAGAAACAACTTTAGTTTTTTTAGGAGTTTTGCCTGTTTACACTGGCAATAGAACCACAAATAATCGAAAATGTCTGCAAATGCGAAAAAATATTAAAAAGAATGAACTACTTTTTTAAAGTGGCCAAACAATAAAAAAAAAAAATAAAAAAAAAAAAAAAAAAAAAAAAAAAAAACCCCCCCTATATTTTTTTTTTAAAAAAAAAAAAAAAAAATCCAAAAAAAAACCCCCCGCGCGGGACAACCACCCCCCCCTCCTTCTTTTTTTTAAAAAAATTGCCAAACAAAGCTGGCGTTTTCGCTACAAAAAATCCTTCTTAGAAATAAAAAAGTGAAGTGGGTCCCATGCGTCGTTTTCAAGATATGGCTAACTGAAATATCACCAACTGCCACTGTTTTCAAATGTGGAGAATTTAAGTTTAATAGAAAAAGTTTTCTAGCTATAAGTCTGATAACCTTTTTTGTGTACACGATAACTCGAGAACACGTTAAGATGTCAATTTCAAATTTGAAATATTTACATATATACCATCTGTCTGTAGCTGATTATATTTTTAGCGTAGTCGGTTGAGGGCTTGGGGGTGAAATGGGGGTAATATGTAATATAATACAACATAACAAACTACAAATGTAAAGGCTTTTAGCTTAATAGGGTTGGGGTTGAGGGGGTTGAAGTTGATTAAGTATTCAAAATAGGTTAAGCTGTATTCGTTTCCGGAGCAATGTTTGTTTTCCCATTATTATAAAAATCAACACGTCATGTGCAAACCGTAAATACAGAAATTATTGAAAAAAAAGTACCCAACTTGTTTGCGAAGCCGACAAGATAAACACAATAGTCGAATTTGCATCGAAATTTTAAAATTTTTAACAAACGGCATTTACAGCGTTCGTAAATATAAACAGATTTACAGCAAATCCAGCATGTCCTTATTCACCTCTGGCCTACACCGAATATAAATAGGTAGGTATGAGCCGAATGTTTCCATTATAACCGTTAACTGTAAATGTTTCAGTCAAAGTTACAGCGTTATTTTCGTTATACCGATATTTGCGTTCACCCGTTAAATACTCCAAATATGCATCTGTGGTCGAAATTCCACGTGAAAAAAAGTTTAGGCGGGATTCCATGTTTTGCAACCGCTCGGAGCGCCGAGCATTTGAATTTTCATCAGGATGAAAAAACTTCAGCTATACATTGGGCGGACAACAGAAGCAGGTCTGTGAAGTTGAAAAATAAACGACTCTAACGCCAAGTTTCTGGACGGATTGTTGCAGGTTATCTCTTAGGATATTGACATAACTTTGTCCTATCAATATTCCATCAATTACGATTGAATTTCCTTTACATAACTTTAGATGCCCCGAGACATACCCATACAAGAATCAACCCACTTCGATGTTTGTCTGTCGTTTTAACAATTGGCGGAAAAAAAAATTCTTGTTTCCGCCAAACCGTACCATCTCTAAGTGACTTTGAGTTATTAGGGCCACACAGACGAAGTGGGTCGATTCTTGTAGGGGTATGTTTCCATCTAAAGTTGGAAATTTAATCATAGTTGATGGAATACTGACAGGAGAAGATGATGACTAAGCATACTTTGAGCGTCGCTAAGCACCAATTTCTACCTATGTAACCCTTACACTGATTTGAAAATTGTCATATCACGTAGCAAAATCTATAAAATCTTTCCTATAAACCTACCGAGTGTTTATTGACTTTTAGAAGACAAGTCTGAAGGCAGTTTTATTGTTTAATGGAAACGAACAACCATCTGATCCCATGGGTTATATTGTGAATATGAAAAAAACGTACGAGAACATTCTCGTATATTACTTACGTACTATTACAAAACATAAAATACGAATATCATAAATGTATTATGTGCCGATCTAAAAATTGTTGCACTACTTACAGGACTGCAGAGTGGCTACACCAAATATTGTTGTTTTTTATGCGAATGGAATAGCAGTGCCAGAGACCAACATTATGTCGTTAAAGAATGGCCGTTATGTGAAAACATTGTACTTGGTCTGAAAAACGCCCTTAATGAACCCTTAGTAGAGCAGCAGAAAATGTATTTACTTCCTCTGCACATAAAACTAGGACTTAATAAAAAAATCATATAGCAACTTCCTAGGTATCAATAAATCGGATAACGACAAAGATCTAGTTGAAGAACTTATCTAATCTTACAAGAGGTTAGGTTGCAACATGTCACTTAAACTGCATTTTCTTCACTCCCATGTGGAATTCTTCCCTGACAATTTAGGTGCAGTTTCGGACGGACACGGCGAATGATTTCACCAACAAGTTATCCTGGTGACTGGAACCTTCGGCGTAGAAACAAAAAACTGGACGTTTCCCACGAAACACCGAACTACTACACTTTTCTCGACGCGCGTTTCGCCAACCCAGTTGGCATTTTCAGGAGAAGATTAAAACTAAATTCTAGCCTACACACTTGTACTATTTATACTAAATTTATTGCCACGGTTCACTGAACCGTAACTGTATTGTTTATCAGAGCAAACAGTGGACTGGTGGGTATCGGACCATTGTCCTTATTCATACTACTGTTACACTTAATGATTTCTAATCTTTCAAAAGCATCCAACTGTCTACTGTTTGTTACATTTCTAATTAATTTTAAATTATTTATGTCTATCCTATGGTTGTTGTCAAAAGCGTGTTGGGCAACACAAGATTTTTCAGTTCTGCCATGTGTTCTTTAAATCTAGTCAAAATAGATCTTTTTGTTTGCCCAATATACTTTTGATCACAATCTTTACACCTTATTTCGTATATTCCTGACGTTACATTATTGTCGATTTATTATTTATATTTATTATATTAATATCAATTTGGTTTGTAATCCTAAAAAAAAAAACTACAGACGCTTTTGGGTAACCCCAAAGACAAAATCTACAATAACGAAAAGTCAGGAATATACGAAATAAGTTGTAAAGATTATGATCAAAAGTTATTGGGCAAACAAAAAGATCAATTTTTACTAGATTTAAAGAACACATGGCTCGTTTGAAATATGGCAGAACTGAAAAATCTTGTGTTGCCCAACACGCTTTTGACAACAACCATAGGATAGACATAAATAATTTAAAATTAATTAGAAATGTAACAAACAGTAGACAGTTGGATGCTTTTGAAAGTTTAGAAATCATTAAGTGTAACAGTAGTATGAATAAGGACAATGGTCCGATACCCACCAGTCCACTGTTTGCTCTGATAAACAAAGACAGTTACGGTTCAGTGAACCGTGGCAATATATTTAGTATAAATAGTGCGTAGGCTAGAGTTTAGTTTTAACCTTCTCCTGAAGATGCCAACTTGGTTGGCGAAACGCGCGTCGAGAAAAGTGTAGTAGTTCGGTATTTCGTGGAAAACGTCGTGGAAAACAAAATGACAAATTGACAACAGATTTCGAAATGCAGAACAGTGTTATTATTAAAGCCGGCAGATCCGGGCGGCGGGCCATAATCGTACACGTCATACTACTTACTCCTTGTATGTGCAAAAACAAAATTCATGAAAACAATAAACTGTTGCAATTTATAAAGAGATGTGTTAAACTTACCCTGTTATTTACGTTGAGATGTGTGAAAACTTTGTGGACCGCCGCGCTGTTTAGCCAGCCCACTTTAGTTATTATAAAGCATGCTTCTTCGCCTATAGACTGTTATTAAACCGAATGGCTATCACAGTCTCACACCCTACTGGTTTTGTACTTAGACCAAGTTATCAGTCACAACATACTTTCCGATCACAAACTTTTTCAACCTTCAAATTATTATTATTATTATTATTATTATTATTAAAGTAAGAATGTTTACAAATATTAAGTACCTTAATCTATATATATTTTTAAACAAAAAATTTTGATACAAAGGAATTTCTACTTAAAACTACATATATCAAATCTACAATGTTACAACTAGATGTACATTAATTTATTACAGTACATTATTATTTTTTCTTTCTTTTTTTGCACCTAGGTCTCAACACCTGTTGTCAAGGAATATAAATAATTGCCAATAATTGGCAAACTACATTGAAGATGACATATATATATATATATATAACACTGTAACTAATGGAAAGATAGTCTTTGATACTTGTCATATTTGGAACTAACTTTTAGTTTCTATATTTATAACCGTTATTATTTATACAATCTTTAGGTTTTGAAAACTGTTAGTATTTTTTACACTCTAACTTCTTGGGATAATATAAAATTTTGTCCTAGGTAGTGACATTTGATTATTTTTTTGTACTTTTGGAATTTTATTTTTTCTTGACACTTTGATATTATTTTCTATATTTTCGCTTAATCGTACATCTTTACAAATTCGTTCTAATTAATTTTCTTATTATATATTTTTTATTTCTTTTTTTATTTACATTTTTTAAAAACATTTTGAACAATATTTAACTTTCTTATGATGGAGACCACCCCACACCGTATACCATTCGGAGATTATATTAAACTTTGTAAAATTGTTTTTTTATATCTTTTGTGACTTATTTTTTCTTACTTATTGTTATAGTTATTCCATTTCAGTTAAAAAACCTAAGTATTTCTCATTGACTTACAATGTTTGTGATATTTGGTCTGTACCAGGTTTTGCCGAAAATCGATTTTTTTTTTTCGCGTTTAATAAGTGGTAGTATTAAGCCATTTTTTATGCTATGCCCTCAATTACTTTTCTTTCTCCCGATTTCCATTAAGGCACTGTAGCATTGACACATTAGTTTGTCCTAAATGAATTTGTTCGAGAATATTGCCTATAGTCCTTGTGGTATCCCAATTTTACACTTTGCGTTAGTTATATATTTTCACGTGTGTGCGACTTGTAATTTCTGAATCTCAAGCACGATTCCATGTGAAAACTTTTTCTTCAACCCTTGCTGACAGGAACTCCACTTTTTTCTAATTGTATTTCTTTCTCTTCATCTGATCCTCGTTCCTATCCCTCAACAAAACCAATTTTAATTTTATTTTAAAATTGTTAGGCGCTCTTTTAAACTTTTTCAAATTCTTTGCAAAATTATTTATTACACTATTGTGTAGTTAGATTAGATTTGCTTCCCGATTTATGTGGGTTCACACAGCAACTTTAAATTCGGAACATGACTGTTTTAAAATGAGATTAATAATATGTCGGGGGATTAATATTGGCAATGAACCAATTTAATATTCTCGGACTCCATCCATTCCAGGTCATTTTTTTTTTAAACTGTTTTTTTCTCCTGATTGATGTGAAGATAATTATTAGATAATGTTTATTACAAAATTGAAATTTTTGTTCTTCAATGTGTTGAGCATAGTACTTCCTACCCCAACAGTGTTACATGTTATTTGTTTGTGATCAAAAAGCTTCCTTTGTCAACCAATTTGTCTATTACATGTTACTTTTTGTTTGATATTTTTGAGCTCTTTTTTTTGATTGTCTAACACTTTTTTTTGTATTATTTTTTTTTCTTTTTTTTTTAATAATGTATTTAAGTAATCTGTAGTTTTTATTTCGTCTCCAGAATTTGTTTTAGTCTTTTTTTTTTATCTTTTTTTTATAGAATTTATTAACCTTCAGTCCTGTTTTTTTTTTTGTTCAATTTTCTTTTATGTATAACTTTACTTTGATTTATTAGATTTAAGAAAATGTCCATAAATATATCTGTAGCTAGCTGTGATCTCTAATTCAATTTTCACTCCATGTTTTTTTCAATCAATGTTTTAATCTGGTATTTTTGTAATTTTTTGTAAATTTTGTTTTTTTTTTTCGATTTAAGTCAAGACTTACGGATTATTTTACTTTTATTACATTGAGGATAATTATGTTTTTTATATTTTGTTTTTTTGGACAAAAGTGGTCTAGACAGGTTATTATTTGGTTACTCGTTTGGAATTTGTATATCGGTTCAAACCCATGTTTATAATTAGATAGTAAATTAACTACAGTTATTTGTTTATGCAGTACTATATTTGTTTTTTTTCATTTAGTGTTCAATGTCATGAGGTTTCTCGTGGTGGTTTGGGTATATGGTAATTATTTTAAAAACTATATCATTGGGCTAAAACTTAGTATGCCAGGGTAACCCCACATCTTACAGTTTGGTAATTTTAAACATCGCGCCTATTGGATTTTACCAGTATAAAACTCATTTTTTGATCACCTTGTTATAAAGTTACCCTGGGATTTGAAAATAACTTATTGATTCCAATATAAACATTACTTAAATATAATCAAATATTAATTATAGTTTCAATAGTCCACTAGTTCATAAAGTTTCTTTGCTCTGATATTTTATAACACTACATAAACTACTTTAGTGTTTTGAAGTGAGCCCTTATCTCCACTATTTTTCCTGTTTTTTATTCTCTCGGCTTCACCTAAAATTACCATTAAGGTTTTGTGTTGTTTTTTTTTCAAGGCGTTGTATAAAATTTCAAGGTTGGGCATTCCATGTTTTATTTTTTGTTTTTTGGTTAATCATGTTTACGAGCGTTTTTGACACTGTGTTAATATGTTCTTAGCGCAATTGCACAAGCCACTTTATTCTTGCAAGCTGCTTTTTTATGATAAACTCCTGACACTGGAAACAACGAGGAATATCCAGGTTTTCATAAACTGGATATCGCTGCCAGCCATTTTTTTTTCATATCAGTTAATTTCCTGGTTTTTGGGGAGCATTCACAATTGTTTGAAGACCCGTTTTTTTTTTTTAGTCACTTTAGTGATTGGTTCTATTATACATTTTTCAATATTTCCATTGGCATTTCTTCATTAAAATTAGTATTTTACTTTGTTTTCTCATTTTCCTATTTCACTTATATCGTTTTTTTTTTTTTGTTTTAATTTCATTTTCCTTTTTGTTGTACATCTTTAATAACAGTACTTTTTTGATTATTGTTCCAACTTTGTGTTGTTTACTTTTTATGTTTGTTTTAGATTTGTTGTTTTAGGTTTAATTAAATCTCCTGAAGTTTTCCTTATTTTCATGTTTTGTTTTAAAATATGGCTTTTTTGTTTTCTAGTTTTTTTTCTGGGTAATTTGTGTTCTTTTTTTTTTTTCTTTGTCTTTTATAGTTTCCCTTAAACTACTACTCATTTCGCATTTAAGCAGTGAAACTTTAGAAGTTTTTTCAGAGGTATTTTTTGCGAAGTGAGCATTCTACAGTTAGTTTCCTAAGAGATCACATGAAAAACATCTTCTTAGTACTGGTTTAATTTGCTTACATTTCGAACACTCTTCTTTTTTCTCCTTCAGTTTTTAGCACTTTTTGTTTTGTTGATCAACCAGATAGTTTACAAAAGGCTAAATACTGTTTTAGGGATTTAGATTTTTTAAATTATTCACTACTTGTTGTTTAAGTATTTTGTTTGTACATTTTCACTTTGGTATTCAGTAAGCTTTAATATGACACCAAACATAATTTTTTTACTTTTCCACTATATGACTTTTATACAGAGGTGGGCTTGATTGAGAAACTAACTTTGAGTCATAGTATAATATATATTCAATTGATAATTGACAATATAACAAAATATTGATAGATATTTCGTATTAACTATGACTTCTTGCTTTATGATAATTCTTGTGTTGTTATTCCTGGTGTATAAAAGTCTATTATTTAATATACCGTATATCGTTTCTTCATCTTTTTTTTATTTGTTTATCATATATGAGATTGTTTATGTTTATAAAATATTTAGTGTCAACATACCTTCCGCCCCCACTGTAAGTACAATATGTTACATAATTGTTTTTAATGAATTAACAGATATAGGCTATGTCTTTTATTAGTGAAATAAAATACACTTAGCCTTTAATCATTTAACCCAAAATTATGGTTAGCTAGTTGAACTTGATAATTAGACTATTTATATTAATATCACCTAAGTTACCTACATAAGGATTAAAGTTTTTACAAGTAACTCTATTTTCATGTAAAAACGTCGTTAATAACTAGGCTTCCGAAAGTTTGCGTGCCGGCGTGTAAAACTCCATAAGAGTATCCTGCGTTCACGCGACGACGGGAATGGGGATGGCGTATTACTGCGTATACGCGGGCTCTGAAGCGATTTAGGGAAGGAATCAACGCCGCATGTAGCAAAGGAAAGAAATACATGCGTAAATAATGTACGAGGCGCTTAAAAAATACGGTTTATACTTTCATTATCATAGTTTTACTGTGCCGAACCCTGCGTTGTCGGACACATTTCCGGACCCTATTATTAACACCGACACAAAAAAAAATCAAACCTCGAGTCCAAACTACTTATTATATACGTATTTTGGGTCGCTCAATCCGAATCCAGGGTTAGCTGGCTTGTTATCTCTATCGAAATGCAAAAATTTTTGTAAGAATAGCCTGGGAATATAATTTTTTTAATGAAATAGCTCATTTTATGTGTATCGTGGATTGTGTTACGGTTGGTTAAATGATAGTAAACTAAACGATCTATTGTTAATTCAATATACGTTAATATCGATTTGGTTTAACGAAACATTAAAGTTATAAGTATGGTTATACATCACAGACAAACGGGTATAGGGTGCGTACTGTTCTCTACCAGGTGATTTCTAATGACTTTATGATCTGATCTTATCTGATCTTTCTCCCGGATTTGACGTTATGGCCCTGTGCCGGGGATTTGCGATTACCGACACCGTGGGATACGCCTGCGTGGGGTAGAAGTCCCCTAAATGGCCACTGTTTCGAGCAGGAGGGCCTTGGGAGTGTTGGGGGTGACCCAGTTCAGGTCGGCTACTTTCAATGGTAGGTATGGATCACGTGGAATTGTCAGGGGCGGATGCTGGTCAGTGCCACCGTGGTCGAGGCCAAGGAGGACTATACTATATAGACTAGGACCAGTAGCCTCTGATTCAACCGTCGTTCTGGAGATTGGTCACCATGGCAGTTTCGGGAGCGACCCTCAAGCATTGGTATAATTTTATTCCAGCTCTCTTAGTCGCTTTAGCATTGGCAACGGCTATACTGTTGCTGTGATGGCAACCTACATCCCAGGGGTTGAGAAAATATTTCTTCCTCTAATGGTGGCACTTCACTTGGCGTAGCGTATTTGTGTTTGAGTATCGTTGTATTTGTCCAAACATTTGATTATTTGTTGTTATTGATTGTTTCCCCTGTAATGTGTTCTATTGTTAATTTTTATTGTTAATTTTGTAAGCTCTGGAAAGAAACTGTTGGTGGTTCTTTGGTGTATTTTGACTATCAGTTGGAGCTAGAAATAGCAGAGTTCATATACGAGGTGTCCCATGCGACTTGGGGTGACGCAACTTGAACTTTGACTTGTACAGTTAAGATCCTTAGTATATTCACCCATTGATAGTGGGGATGGGTTTAGAGAGTAATCATCATTTATTTCCAGTAGGTACATTGTCTTTCATTTTTGTTTCTTGTTTCTTCTTGTATTTTCTTGATGTCTTCTATTTAAGGTTAGTAGTAGGTCGCTAAGAAGTTAACCGTGGGACGGGTAACCTCATTCGTTTCAAAGTCTCTTATGTTTTTTTTTTTATATAACCCATTGAGAGGTTCGCCAGTACAACATTTGAGGGTGCACTGTTTGTCATGCGTTTTAAGCCCATATGTTTATTTGGATAGATAACCCATTAAGAGGTTCGCAAGTACGGCAGTTGAGGACGCACTGTCCGTCAAACGTTTAAGTCCATATTTTTGTTTAACAGTAATAACATTCTTCATTCAACATCTTGAGAATTTCAGCGTGTCAACCTGTCTAGTCCAAGCCACTGAATCGAAATCACTTCATTATCCATCGAAGGGGAAATCCACTTCTGACTAATTAACATCCATGAAGATAGGGTGCGCGCAGTTACATACAACCTGTTGCTTGTGAGGTTTCTTGGAGTGGGAAGTTCACGGGTCTTTCCTTTTTCTGTTAAGCTTTCAAAGACTACGCATCGCAACATCTAAGCCTATAAATTACTGTGCTGATGGGGTATTGAGGAACGTTTAATTATCTCAATT